>VMDO01022631.1:0-33140 GCA_007922755.1 Pedetes capensis | reverse complement strand
GATACTTACTATTCATTATAACTTCATTAATTCATATTCTCATGGAACAGTCCTCAAGCCTTAGATATTAAAAACTACTCTCAAAAGAGCAATAATCATTCATGAAACTTTGTATATATTGCGATCTTAATGGGGTAACTGGTTGAAGATAAAGATAATTAAGATCTTAATTATGAAATCTAAGTAAGAATCATACAATCAGACAGTTGTAGAAGATCCTAAATTATAAATATATCCATAGATACACCCATTATATATACATATGGTACATATATACCCATACACACTTAGAAGGAAAGATGAACCAAATAGATAGATAACTAGAATCAAAAAAGATAACATCATTTATTTCTTACCTTGCATGATATTTTTGCTTGAGTTTAATTAACCAAATTTTGCCCTTAAATTATTCTAAGAATAAATGCTTTGACATTTCTCTAAAATATTATACATAATTGGGCTTCTATAAAAAGAAAAACAGCTAGGCATGGTGGCGCAGGCCTGTAATCCCAGCGGCCAGGGAGGCGAAGGCAAAAGGATTACAATCCGAGACCAGAGGCAATCTGCGTAATTTAGCAAAACCCTGTCTCAAAAAGAAAAAAAAAAAAAAATGGGCTGGGGGTGCAGCTCAGTGGTCCAGCACTTGCAAAGCATGCAAACGTGAGACCTTGGGTTCAACCCCCAAAACCATGAAAAAAAAAGAGAATCTTTATTTAGGAGCAACTTTATAACTCAGGAGTGGTGGTAGTCCAATTCTCTATAACTTTCTATTTTATCCCTGTGCATTCAAAAAATTCAATTATTTTTCCTTTATCACTAATTCAAAAGATGCTAAGTGGAACCTTTAAAGACAGTCATTGAGTAGTTACACTTTTAAACCTTTCTGAAATTGAAATCATGAATATAGCTCAGTCTAGGAGAAGAGAGGTGCAAATGTGCTCAAGAGCAGGAGAGGAAGCCTGGAGCACTGACGCATGCCTGCCTATTAACCCCAAGGTCTCCAGAGAAGGAGTCAGGAGGACAGCGAAGATTTAGAGTCCAAAGGCAGCCTGCACAACTCAGGGAGATCTGGTCTCAAAATAAAAAATAAAAAATAAAATAGAGACTGGGGGGTACAGCTCAGTGGTGGAATACTTGCTTAGTATGTGTGAGGCACTGGGTTCAACTCCCTAGTACTGAGAAAAAAAGGAAAAGAAAAGGAACAGGAAAGGAATTGCAAGAGCACTGAAAGAATACTAATTTCACTATGAATAAGATTTTTTTATTTGATAACCAAATGAAATGAGTTAGCATTTGAAGGAGTGTTTAAGGAGTATTTAGAGAATACTGGACAAAGTATGGTCTCTTTAACAGACTTTATATAGCCAAAAATACTAATAGGCAAACTTCCATATGAAAAGGATTACTATTATAAGTAATTATAAGTAATGTGTTAGTTAGAAACTGTGAATAGGTTTTATAGCACGTTAAATTTCTGAAATTTTCTTCCTGTTATTTTTACTAAGGAGATTATGAAAATCATTAAATATATTTTCTTAAGATATCACTGTTTATACAGTTGAGTGATCTAACGATTTCCTGAGTTTCTTATGAACACTGAGCACCATGTGCTGAGAGTCATATTGAGGCAGGATATAAGACAGAGAAAACTAAGGGGACATAAGAAAGGAAGACGGCACGTAACAACAACAACAACAAAGGAAAGACAAGTATCACATGCTTTCTCCCACATGGAGAATTTAGGTTTTTAAAAAGAAACATGGAGCCCAGCGCAGTGGCGCACGCCTATAAGCCCAGCGGCTCGGGAGGCAGCGGAGGCAGGAAGATTGCAAGTTTGAGACCAGAGGCAGACTGCATAATTTAGCAAGACCCTGTTTCAAAAAGTAAAAAAAATGGGCTCAGGGTGCAGCTCAGTGGTCCAGCACTTGCAAAGCATGTAAGCGCAAGGCCCTAGGTTCAACCCCCAGTACCACAAGAAAAAAAAAAGAAAGAAAAGAAAAGAAAGAAAGAAAGAAAGAAAGAAAGAAAAAGAAAGAAAGGAAGGAAGATAAAAGTATAACAGGGATTGTTTTTTTGAAGAGAAAGGTGACCAGCACAGGATAAAAGGGAGATAAAATGATGTAATAAGCAGAAATGATCAATACATGATATGGACATATGGAAATGCTAAGAGGAAGCCATTTTGTACAACTAGTATATGCTAATAAAAAGACAATAACAACAATAGAAAGCATTTTAAAAGTCAGGAGCAGAAAGACAAGTATGTATTCCCTCACACATGGATGAACATGGATTGGATTATATAATAGTTACCTAAAATCTTGGAAGAGGTGGTGGCTTTGGGTTTTTAGATAACTGGTACCCAAACAGTTAGATAGAAATAAAGCTCTAGTGTTCTACAGAACAGTGAGGGAAGTAGACTTCATAATAATCTATTACAGTTTTTATGAATAACTAGAGAAGAGAAGCTCAAAGGCTCCAAACACAAGGTAATAATAGGGAGATGAGACATTAATCAGCTGGTTTGATGAACACATGTGGTACACATGCATTGAAATATACTGTACTTCATAAAAATCTAATTCATACATGTTAATTGAACATTTTTTAAATGTTGAAATAAATGAAAATTTTATCTATCCTGATGTGATTATTATATACACTATACATATATATCAGATATTGGACTGTACCCCCTAACATGTGTAATTAAAATAAATTTTAAAAAAGAAATTTCTAACATAAAAAAGATCATGTGCATGGCACAGTGTCAGAGAGTGTTTTGTTCTGTTGTATATAGGGTCAATATGAGTTACATTCAACTCAATGGCACCTAGTAACCATAATATCAAAAATATGCCATACAAAATTAATATAGACATATTATATACATACATATGTTATATATAATTGAAAACACATCAAACTATACAAATACATGATAATGAATCTAATGAAGAAAGTATAACACATAGAGCAGGGAATTGTTGTTGTTGTTGTTAGGTGCCCTCAAGTCGGTATCCGACTCATAGCGACCCTTATAGGGTTTTCAATGGCTGAGTGCTTCGGGATTGCCTTGGGAGTGGATTGCCGGGCCCTTCTCCCATTTTTGTGGTGCTGGGAATTGAACTCGGGACCTCAGAGACTGCAGCGCAGCGCTCTACCAACTGAGCTAAATCCCAGCCCAGAGCAGGGAATGGTGAAATATTATTCGTAGAAATTTCTATGGAAATTGTGATTTTCATTTCCCTTTGTTATTGACTAAATAACACTTCTAACAAATCCTCAAAACCCTGATTTTATGCATTTTTAATCATTCACAGTTTGAGAAGATCCTATTAATATACTTATTTTTAAAATGTCAGAGACAGACATCTCAAGGCATGAATCCATTAAAACTGTGGTTCTTAATTATGTGAACTGTTTTAATACTTGATTCAGCCAAAAGGGCAAGAAGCGATGTGAATTATTTTTGAAAGTCATTCATATAATAATGGTCATACAAACATTGTCTGTACACAAAATAGATAATATGTCTGATTCATGTATGTTCTCCTGTTTTTCAAATGTAGATAAATTCTCCTGTGATTAACAAATATAAATTGATTTTATATCGCTGCACACATTATAATTTTTGTCAATATGAATTTTATATATAATAGATATTTTTCCAGATATTATATGATAAAAGATCAGATTTTAAAAACATTTTATTAATAAACAGACATACATATATCTTTAGAAAGAATGACAGGGAGTTGAATTACACTTGTGCATTTCCTTTCCATTCGAATGGGTACCTAGCCTCTGTCTGATGCCGGATTTCTATCCTCCTGCCTCATAAAAAAGTGACTCTGCTACTGCCAATTTTAGTTCTTTGCCAAAGCTAATTATACTGGAGGTTCATTAGTAATGTCTGAGTCTGGTCACTAAGGACACTTTACTTTATTCATTCAGGTAATCCCAGTGTACCCCAGGAGATAGAGCAGAAAACATAAAATCATTATTTGTGGGGTAAAAGTGTCAATTCTCTGCCCAGAAAGAGCAGATCATCTGCTTTTCTCAACCCAGAGAAAGTTCTTTTGTCCTTCTCCCTTCCACCAAATTTTCTTACTATCATGATGGAGAACAAACAAAATGTTTCCAAGGTTTAAAATGAGAGTCTCTTGTGATATCTGCATATGACATGAAAATGGGAAACTAGAACTCAAGACCCTACAAATTATCTGCAGAGAAAATTTAGATGATCACATTAGAGCAATAGAAGTCACATTTTCCATAACACAATACAGTTCAACCAGCTAAGGAGCTGCCAGTCAAAGCCATGAAAATTTTTCAAAAAAGTAAGTATGGTAATGTAAATATGAGAAATACTCTCTCTTCTGAGAGATGAGAAAAACAATATTTATTGGTGTATTCTTCCATAATTTTGTTAAGTTTATTTCACCTTTTTAATATGGAAAATTTTAGTGGACATGTTTTTTAAGCTATTTAATAACTTTTTGAATGGACTCATGTCATAGCCAGGGTGTCTGCATGTAGTCACACACTCAGTAATTTGTACTAACTCATGCAATGCAATTTAAAAGACACACACAAATATACATTCCAAATCCTTGGCATATGTGCTGAAAAGAATATTACATTGTTTAAAATTTCAACATTTTTTAAGTTGAAAAAAATATTTATGATGAAAAATTTAAGCATGAATAATACAATCTCTCCTATTACTTCTGTGAAATTATTCCCTTCATATCTAAGTGAAACAAATCACTCTCTAATGAGAGAATTTTGTTGTTCATGATATAATTGTCATGGCTGAGAAGACTTTCACCAAGTTCAATATAGGGAGTATGAAAAATGAAATGACAGAAAGGATGTCAATTTTCAGTTACTTCAAAGCTTGATCTACTCATTGCACTTGTTTATGGCCCTGGAATAGTTAGAAGAGAAACAAAAATCAAATTCCTTATTGTCAATTATAAGCCAAGGTTTTAGTTGCTAAAAAAGAAACAATTAATATGTTGGTTTTATCTAACAGAACACAAGGTAGTGTTTGCCTAAAAGAAAGAGGGCTGAGGGGATATGGACACCTCAGAGAATTTGAAAACAAAGAACTCTCTTTCTTGCCTAGAATAAAGTGTTCATTAGACTGAAAGGCTTGCAAAGAATCCTGTCTTTTCCTGGTGGAGGTGGTGAGGTACTTATCAATGGTAACCATTTCTTTTTTTAATGGATTTCTTGAAAAACCTCAAGAGTTTCACTAGGAAATAAATGCATATAACAGACTATCATTGTATAATGCTAGCTGGTATGCATTGTTAGCATCCTCATTCTTGTTATACCAGATCTGCACCATTTCCCTTAGTTTTAAGTATAACTGTCCATTTTCCTGTGATGATCCTGAAAAAGCAAGCTGAGCCATGCTGGATGTAGCTCATAGGATTTTATAAGGCACATGTCCCTAGGGAAGAAGCATACATTTTCCAGGCCCAGAGGACTCATGCTATTTGCAAGAATGTTTTTAGCAAGCTGAGTGAAACATCATTCATATAACAAATTAATTGTTATCTCTTGGGGAAACATCATTTCATTCAATGATGGAGAAACAGCAAGAACCCTAGAGACTATGTTTTCAGATAATGCATATATTCAGTGCTACCATCGTAAATAATTAATATTCACTGAGAGTAGGAATAGTTATTGCTTCATGAACAGAATTATAATCTTTTATCCTTGCTGAAGAATACCTATACTATTCAGTGATAACATCAACAAGGTAAGATTTGTAATGCAGATAAAAGAAGTCAACTAGCAGCCAAGCACAATGGCTCATACCTGTAATCCTAGCAACTCAGAAGCCAGAGGCAGGAGGGTAACTGGTTCGAGGTAACTTAGTGAGATCCTGTCTCAAGATAAAAACCTGAGCCAGGCACGGTGGCACATGCCTATAATCTTGGGAGGCAGAGTCAGGAGGCCTATGAGCTTGGGAGGCAGCCTATAAGCTTGGGAGGCAGAGGCAGGAGGATCGCAAGTTCGAGACCAGAGGCAGTCTGAGTAACTTAGCGAGACCCTGTCTCAAAAAGTAAAAAAATGGGCTGGGGTGCAGCTCAGTGGTCCAGCACTTGCAAAGCATGCAAGTGTGAGGCCCTGAGTTCAACCCCCAGTACCGAAAAAAAAAAAAAAAAAGATGAAAACCTAAAAAATGAGCTGGAGGTACAGCTCTATGGTAGAGTTCAGGCAAAAGTATGCATGAGGACCTGCTTCCAACACCCCAGTTATGAAAAAAAAATCTAATAATTGTCCTTCATTTGTGTCTATAATACAAATACATAAATTAGGTAATTGCTTAGGACTTAAGGAACAGCACTAGCAGGTATGTAGATGAGATACCAAGGTTGCGGGAAAAAATTCTTTAATTGTCTAAGTGATTCTCAAATATTAATATGCATGTGAAACTCTAGATCATCATACCATAATCATTCTAGTTTCTAATTTTTCCACTACCATTTGACCTCACTCTCCTACTTCCTGGTGAAAATTTATTAGCTCTGTCTGATTTCCAGAAATCTATATTTTTGACAAATATCTTTGATAATTCTAATTCAGAAAATCACACATGTTAAATAACCTAGTCAAATGCAAGTATTTCTGGAAGATGAAGGTAAAGCATTGTATAAAATTACAGTGAGAGTTTTAATATAAATCAAATGATTTTGTGATATGGAACCTACCATGGTCCCTGGCATATAGTATACACTAGAAGGAATAGTTACATTTAGAGAGCTCGCTTCGTATTTCCCAATAGCTAGGTGGAAACAAGTCCTGACATAGAATTAAGTGGATATCCTCTAACAGGAGAGAGAAGAGATGAAGGATCAAGAGTACTATACTCCTTGGAAAGAGTAGGGCCAAAGGAAGGTCAGAGTGGATCATTCCATGTAATAAATGCATACCACCAATATACCTCAGGGAGTCAGGCAAAAGGAAGTTGAGAATTAGTTGTTGTTTAGGAAGATGCATATGAAAAATGAAGGTAATAGAGCAAACATTACCTTTGTCACCACTATGTCTCAACTGTATTTGCGGAAAAGATTGCTGAAAGGATAGAACCCAGACAAATTAGGAGAAAGAGAGGATTCTTGTCTTTCAAAAATAAAAGTGGGGGAGGAGAAGACAAACTCATCCTTACTCAATAAAATAAAAAGACTGAAAAGATGAATTTTATTTCTGAGGAGAAAAATGGACATAAGGCTGATTAAATTTATAGTTTGGGTAAAGGATCATGTGGGAAGGCATAAAAGTAAAAAAGGTAAAATTATAGGTCAAATCATTAAGTAGGTAAATTTTGTCTTTAAGACAATGAAAATAACTATTCTAAATCTTGTTAGCTATAGACACCATGTTGTGCAACAGACCTACAGGCTTCTTGTTCATCTTCCATATTGAAATTTTACAGCTATTGAACAAATCTCCACTTCCCCACTGCCCCCCAACCCTTGGTAATTACCATTATAAGTCTCTGCTTCCATTTTACTGTTTCAGATATCTCTTGTAAGTGGAATCCTACACTATTTGTCCTTCTGCAACTGATCGATTTCACGTTGCATAAGGTCTTCCAGGTTCATACATGTTGCATATTTCAGAATTTCCTTCTTTTTAAAGCTGAATACTACTACATTGTATGTACATACCACATTTTCTTCTGGTACTTTTATCTGTGGATGGACATTAGTGTTGTTTTTGTATCTTGGCTATTGTGAATCATGATTCAATGAACATGGACTTGCAAATATTTCTATGAGATGTTTATATCTATTCTTTTGGATATACATACCCTGAGGTGGAGTTACTAGATCACATCATAGGTTCCATTGTTAATTTTTTGAGGAACTGTTGTACTATTTTCTGTAGTGATTGTGTTGTACCAAGCAGCTCAAACCCAGAAAAATACACCAAGACATAAATGGATCAGGAGCAGAAAAGTTTATTTTGACCTGTTAGCCAGCTACTTTCAGTCTCGGGAGTGGACTTTCAGAAAGCAGCAGCTGACTCGTATTGGTTAAGGGCTTTATAAGGTAGGAGCAGAGAAGCAAGGCTACAGAAGCAAGAATTCTTCAGTGGTTAAGGGGGGGAGGTACAGAGTGATTTTTCACTCCTCAGAAGTCATCCTGTCCTTACAATAAATTCCAGATGTCTTCCTTCTGACTAACTTATCTTGCACATCCTGCTTAGTGCTGCAACTTCCTTTATCAGGAGACCTTGAAGTCTAATCGGAGCTAGTCTAATTGGTGCTAGAGGAATCACGGCAAGCCCCTTTTTTTCTTTTCTTCCTTTTAAACTTTTTTTCCTCTGTTTCCACAATTACACCAGTTTACATTCCCATCAACGGTGTACAAAAGTTCTAACTTCTACATATCCTCACAAAAACTTATACTTTGTGTTGTTGTTAATAGTCCTACTAATGGGTATGAGGCAATATCTCACAGCAATTTGCTTTGAATTTTCCTGATGATTAGAGTTATTACTTTTTCATATACCTTTTTTCCATTTTTATGTCTTCATTGAAGAGATGTGTAGTCAAGTGCTTGCCCATTTGCAAATCAGATTGCTTGGGTTTTGACTATTGAGTCATGTTGTTATTGTTGTTGGGTGCCCTCAAGTCTGACTCATAGCGACCCCACCTACAACAGATGAAACACTATTGTCATGCTTCTGTGCTATTCATAGTGTTTTCAATGGCTGATTGTTTTTTTGTGAGTGAGTTGCTGAGTCCCTCTCCCAAGCCTACAGTGCCTAGTAGTCCCAAGTGGTCTCCCATGCAAGTACTAACCAGGCCCAACCCTGCTTAGCTTCCAAGATCTGACAGGATCGGATGCCACAGTGGTACCGTTGCAGGCATTGAGTAATAGGAGATCCTTATATGGTTTGCAGATTAATCTTTTTAGATTCATGGTCTTCAAACCTCTCAGCCACTCTAAAAATTATTACTTTTGTTAATGTCTTCATTTGAGATAATATAAGGATCAGAAGTATTATTTTCATAAGTTGTTAGAAGCATTGAGTAGCCAAAATTAATGTTTGGTTGTGTCTGATATTGAACATGTAAGATTTCTGGTATAACTAAGATTCTTAGCCATAATCTCTACCAGGGAGTGGTAGAATCACTAAAAGCAGAATTCAAAAAAAAAAAAAAAAAAAGACAGAATCGTTCCTATGTACTTATCCTTTACTTCATCCTGTCCCAGGTTCTCATTCACTGCAAAAGGGAGAAATCCACTGCTATTGTAGGATGTTGCTCTTTACCTCAAAAGTATTGGATCAAGGTGGGCACAGTGGCACACACCTGTAATTCCAGCGACTCAGGAGGCAAAGGCAGGAGAATGGTAAATTAGAGATCAGAGGCAGTCTTTGTAACTTAGTGAGACCCAGTCTCAAAAAGTAAAAAAAAAAAAAAATGGGCTGAGGGTGCAGCTCAGTGGTACAGCACTTGCAAAGTATGTAAATGCAAGGCCCTGAGTTCAAACCCCAGTACCGCAAATAAATAAATAAATAAATATTGGATCATTGGAATTTTAAAATGAAATAATATTCTAGATGATTTGATGGACTAGAAAGATGGAGAAAAGAGGAGGAAAGTTAGCCAGACAAAGAAAAGTTGAATAACAAAGTTTTTCAGACTTTGTGACTGCTCTCAGTCATAGAAATGGAATGACATTATTTTTTCCTTAAGAAAGTAGGTTTATTAATTTACCTGAATGCTAAGTATTTTTGTTTGTCTAGAAACATTTCTTGCTGAAGTTGATTCTGGGTAATGCAAAGAACTGGACAAGTAACTGAACCATATAACACAGCAGTAGAGACAGGAGTAGAATTAATATTATGAATATAAAAAGGGTATTTCACTAATTAATTTCAGGTTATATTAGCAAAAGTAGTGGGAGTATCAGTATGACAGAAATGGGTTTTAGGATATAGGCAAGAAAAGAAATTATTTAAACAAGGAGAAAAATGTACTTTGGTTATAATCATAGGATTTTGCAACAATTCAAATCTTTCTCACATAGTAGTATAAATATTTAGCTGTTATTATTGTCTGAAACTTTCTGTACTTACTAAAAGATTGAAATAAAAGTTAAATTGAAATCTATAAAGGATTCATTAAATCATTCATGAAAAAATTATTGAATATGTGCTCCATATCAAGCACAGTTTCTATAGCAACAAAGAATTTAAATAGAAAAAGAACAATTCCTCTGTTCTTAGAAGATATTTCCTAATGACCTTAAAGATCTAATGATCTTGAGAACATTAGGATATTCTTGAACTTTTTGAATGTATCCATTTATATTATCTACGCAAATCACTGGACTGAGGTTTAACTCAGTTGGTACAGTGCTACTCTGCACTCTCTGGGGCCCTGGGTTTGATCCCAGCACAGCAAAAATGGAAGAATAACATGGCAGGCCACTCTGGAAGCAATCCCAAAACAATTAGCCATTGAATAGCAGAGAAGCACTGACATAGTGCTGGGCATGGCACAGTGTTGGGGAATGTTTTGTTCTGCTGTACAAAGTGTCACTATGAATTGGACCCAACACCACAGCACCTAACAACAAAAAACAACAGGCAAATCCCTCCTAATTTTAATAAAATAATAAAATTCAAATCCTCTCTTAGCAGAATATATCTTTAGACACACTGAAGGTGATTTCAGCCTTGAATAAAATAGGAAAGCATAAAATGGACAGCAGTCTCTAGAAAATTGTATGTGGGAAGTAAATTCTGGGAAAAGTAAAAGAAATCCTGAGAACCTAAGAAGGAAGAAGTCAGAAAATATATTATTCCAGATGAGAAAATAAGCAACAATGGCAGATGGGGTATTCAAATATTAAATTAAAGAGTAGTTCACAGTCCAAAAAAATACTTCAGAAAAAGACAGAATTTGAAATATTCCAGCTTTTTGTTTAAAAATGTACTCAACATGACAGTATAGTTTGAGGCACAAATGAAAATAAGAACTTTTAACCAAATGACAAAAATAGGCACTAAGGAAGATAACTTACTCTCAGTATATAGGCAATTCTGGCTTCCCTAAATTTACTAAGTAACCTATATAGAGATATCAGGGGATTTATGGATTCATGAAATATTGCAGCTACTTTACAGAAATTTACAGACACAAGAGAAATGTAACTACTGTGCTCAACATGTACAGTGTCGTATGCTGCAAGGCAGGGTAAGCAACAGGTAGCTGGAACAAATACAAAAGAATAATTTCACATTCTCTGGGTGGATAAGTGAGGATTCCCTGTAGAACTGATACTTAGGGGGAATCCTGAAGACTGATAGGCATTAGCCAGTCAAAGATCAGCCCAAGCAGAAGAGAAAGCACTAAGAAAACAAGAAGAATTCCAAGTGGTCAATGTTGGGGAAACTCACACCATAAAAAAGAAAGGTAAGAAAATGCAAGTAATGAAATGGGAATATTAAAGAAGGCATGTTACGTAAAGGGCCTTGATGGTTAAATAAAAGAGATTAATCTGTATCAAGAAATAGTGAATACCAGAAGATAATGATTGGAGGGAGAGAATGTCTTCACTTAGGGCATGTGGTAGTTGAAGCATCAACAGAATATACAACCTGTAATACAAAGAGAATCCAAATATTTTGATATTTGCAAGAGGTGCTGGAAATAATCCTCCACAGATACAAGATACCAAGGGACAACCTATATTTCAAGTAATGCTTTCTATGGGGACTAGACGTGCTCCTTGGAATTTTTCATATAAATGATAAATCAGACAAGGTGAAATAACTCATAGAGAATATAGAGTAAGAATAACAAAAAGAAAAGAGAAACAAGAGTTCTGAAGACAGAATATTGGAGAACACTATATCTCACATATGAACAGAGAAAAGAGAAAACTAAGAGAGACACTAAAAGTACAGACTTCAATGCAGGAAGAAAATCAAAATGATGACATTGGATTCATTTAAAGAATGATTGAACTTTACTTTTTTTAATGCTATGTCAATGCCAGACAAATTAAAACTAAATTTTCCATTGCTTTGAACAGAATGAAGACTTCGTTGGTGTGAGGCAAACTACAGAGATGGAAGTGAAAATCACAACTTAGATGATTAAAGTTTAAATCAAGTGGAGGTATGCTGAAAAGATGATACTATCTTTTCCAATGAATTTAAAACATCATGAGAGAGGATATAGGCTGGAAGACTACGTTCAAGGATAATAAATATAGTCTAGCTTCTAGGGCTTTGAGAGAAAGGGGGCCACAATCAAATAACTGAAGATATTTTTAAAAATCATTTTAGAATATACCATTTGTAAATATCTTGAACAAAACATTTTTCACACTATAGATAAAATGGCTGTATGTCAATCCATCCATAGGTACAAGGGTTTTGAGTACCATGAATTCTGATGTAGTCATTGCTGTTTGTTTGTTTGTTTTCAGGAGAAAATACATCTTACCCTTAAAACAATCCCCCAAATAGTAAAAATTGAAGAGAACTCATGTTCTTAAGTACCTGAATGTGTCATATATCCAAGATTTGTCTTGGACAAAGAACTTTTAACTACCCATGAAGTGGCATCATCTTTCCCTAACCCATTTGTAATTCCTAATGAATTACAGTCAGCTACATTTGTAAATTCTCAGGGGCAACAAATGATTAAAGACAAAGTTGGATTGTTTTACAATAACATGAATACTTCAGGAGATCTCCATTGCTCATCCATGTACAATTCAGATAGTCCCAATAATGATTATGATGTAAAGGTAGAAAATAAATGCAGACTGGTTTGTTTAGCTTTTGTACGCCCAACTTTTTGCTATAAAATTTGAATATCCACTTCTTTATAAAGTCATGATTTTCAAAGGTCAGTGATGAGAAACCACACAGCCATAACAACTTTCATCCTGCTGGGGCTGACAGATGACCCACAACTGCAAGTTCTGCTTTTTGTCTTTCTTTTCCTCACCTACATGTTGAGTATAACAGGGAATCTGACTATTATCACCCTCACATTGGTAGATCCCCGCCTTAAAACACCTATGTACTTTTTCCTCAGAAATTTTTCCTTCTTAGAAGTTTCATTTACTTCTGTTTGTATTCCTAGATTCCTGTACAGTATATCAAGTGGAGACAATACCATTACTTATAATGCTTGTGCAAGTCAATTATTCTTTGTTATTCTCTTTGGAGCTACAGAATTTTTTCTCTTGGCAGCCATGTCCTATGATCGCTATGTGGCTATCTGTGAACCTCTTCATTATTTGACCATTATGAACCACAGGGTGTGTTCCTTATTAGTCCTCTCCTGTTGGGTAGCTGGCTTGATGGTTATTGTCCCACCCCTTGGCTTGGGCCTGAAGCTTGAATTCTGTGACTCCAATGCCATTGATCATTTTAGCTGTGATGCAAGTCCTCTTCTAAAGATCTCATGCTCTGAAACATGGGTGATAGAGCAGATAGCTATACTCATGGCAGTGTTTGCACTCATTATGACCCTAGTCTGTGTGTTTCTGTCCTACACATACATCATCAGAACAATTCTGAGATTCCCTTCTGTGCAGCAAAGAAAAAAGGCCTTTTCTACCTGCTCATCCCACATGATTGTCATTTCCATCACCTATGGAAGTTGCATTTTCATATACATCAAGCCATCAGCAAAGGAAGAAGTGGCCATAAATAAAGGAGTTGCTGTTCTCACTACTTCTGTTGCACCAATGTTAAACCCCTTCATTTACACCTTGAGAAACAAGCAAGTAAAACAAGCTTTCAGTGATTCTATAAAAAGGATTGCATTTCTCTCAAAGAAGTAGAAATTTTGATGAATCGAAGTGAAAGAAAAATTTCCCAATGTTTTACTACAGCTTCTATCTTATTTCATCATTTCTTTCTATGATTCCTTCATATTAACCTTTTCAGTGATATTTAATATTTAATCCTACAATCCCAAAACAGTCAGCCATTGAAAACCCCATGAGGGTCGCTATGAGTCGGATACCGACTCAATGGCACCTAACAACAACAACAACATTATTGTAAACCAAATTCAAACACACTTTTTTTCTTCCTTTATTGGTAAACGAGGGTGGGGTTCGGAGTAATACAGCATTGGCTTTTTCCATAATGCAACTATTACATCATTTTGGTTACACTTTTATCAATTTACAAGGTTTATGGAGCCTTAAAACTTGTAATATTTTTCCAATGTACTCATGAAGTTGCATTGTTTGCATTAGGATTATCCTCTCCCCCTTTATCACTCTACATTGATTTTCCTCCCCATCCCACCTTCTGCAATCTCCCCTTCCTTTTGCTAATTCCCTCTCTCCTTTTTTCTATTCCTTAAATTGTCCCTTTTTTGCTAAATTTAATTGTGCATTTTTTATATATCAACTTATATATATGATTGTTTCCTTCCTTTAAGATTATGTTCCCACATATGAGTGCAAACATGTGGTACTTCTCTTTTCAAGCTTGTATTCTTTTGCTTAAGATGATATTCTCACCAGGTGTGGTGGTGCATGCCTGTAATCCCAGCAACGCTGGAGGAGGAGGCAGGAGGATCACAAGTTCAAGACCAGAGGCAGTCTGTGTAACTTAGTGAGACCCTGTCTCAAAAAAAAAAAAAGTAAAAATATTGGGCTGTGGGTGCAGCTCAGTGGTCCAGCTCTTGCAGAGCATGCAAGCACAAGGCCCTGGGTCCAACCCTCCAGTACCAGAAAAAAAAAAAAATGATATTTTCTATTTCCATCAATTTGGTGTAAATGACATTATTTCATTACTTTTATTGCTGGGGAGTATTCCACTGTGTATACATACCATAATTTTTTATCCATTATTCTGTTAATGGGCACCTTGGCTGGTTCCATATCCTTGCTATTGTGAAAGATACTGCATTGAATATGGAAATGCAGGCATCTCTGAGGTTATTATGACTTGTCTCCCTTTGGGTATATTCCCAGTAGTGATATAGCAGAGTCATTGAGGAACTAAAAAATATACCTCAAAAACACAGATTTTCTACACTTTCTTCCCTTACAACATACTTTTCTTCATTGTTCAGGGCTAGGAAGAAAAGTATAAAACATCCAAAAGTATACGTTTGTCCAATATTTACAGCCATACCACCCTGCTGTACAATCTAGTCACATCTCAGAAGCAAAGCAGAGTCCAGCCTGGTTCGTAATTGGATGGGAGACCACCTGGGAATACTGGGTGTTGTAGGCTTCGGAGAAGGACCTGGAAGCACACTCCAAAAACAATCAGCCATTGAAAACCCTATTGACTGCAGAGAAGCACTGGCATACTGCTGAGAATGGTACAGTGTCACCATGAGTCAGACCTGACTCCAGAGCATCTAACGACGGGTTAAAATATCTAGTGGTACTGTTACTTTTCTCTTCTAATAGAAACTTATCAAAATCAATATCACAAAACCAGATTTAAATCATAAAAATAAAAAACAATGACACAGAGATATATTAAAAGTAAACACTAAATAAGGCCTTCCAGGTCAATTAAAGTAAGAGGGAAAGGCATTAATAACAGGAGTTTAGAATTAATCAGAATTGAAAAAATAGAAACATAGTCACAAACACTGATAAGACAGACTGGTTGTTTATATAACATAAGAGAGTAACTTCACTTAATATTTACCTTGAAACAAATGTAAACATAGTGTCCCTTTGCAGAAAATCAGAATAAATGCATAAGAACAAACTGCCAATTGAAACGCCATTGAAATAAGGCAACAAGTTATGTCAACATAAAGATGTTTGAAAGATGTGAAAAGATATCAAGGATATCTAATCAGCAAAAATAGGGGAAAAAACTATAAATGGGAATACATACTGGAACTATGATCAAGGGAACAATTGAAGAAAATATTGCAAAATGAAAGATCTTAAGAGTTCGAGCTAAAATCATGCAACAGTCTGAATACTATGCTATCTTCAAACTTCCTCCATCAAATTGATGATTGTTGCTGCTATTAGGAGACATTGAGTCGATATCCGAATCATAGCAAACCTATGTACAACAGGCGAAACACTATCGTCAGTGCTTCTCTGCTGTTCATGGGGTTTTCAATGGTGAATTGGTTGTGGGTCGCTGGGTCGCTGGGTTTGTCTCCAAAGTCTTCAGCACCTGGTTTTCCCAGGCAGTCTCCCATCCAAGTAGTAAGCAGGCCTGAACCTGCTTATCTTCCAAGATCTGACAGGAATGGATGCCACAGGGCTACAGTTACAGGCAAATTGATTACCCCATAACTTTTCATTTCAGCCTCATTCAGAGACTCATTCAAACACTCAGGGTATAAGCAAAATGTAAACAAATAATTTGCCAGAATGTAACATGAATGGTCTCTAGTTCAATTCCCAATAGAGACATATTCACCTTAAACCTCATGAGCTTGGCCTTCACTGTCCATATTTCTATCGGCATTCTGATCTGTTGCATTTGCCAAATAATTGACCACTAAGCTCAGCTTTCAGCATTTGTAGCGTTATTCTACCTTGCTTCTCTAAACTCTTCAAAATTTCTACCATAAGCCAGTCCCAAACACTTAAGAACAACAATGTCCAATAGTCACAGCAATGGCCCCAGCCCTAGTACCAATTTTCTGTATCAGCACTTTTATTAACACTGTGACCAAATATGTGACAGAAACAATTCAAGGGAGGAAAGCTTTATTTAGCTCATGATTTCAGTGATTTTAGCACATAATCCAGGCTCCATCGATTCCCAGACCACAGGGAAGCAGAACATTATGGTTACAGAAGTGTGTAGCAAAGGCTGCCTACCCTAGGGTGGCCAGGAAGCAAACAGTGCAAGAGATGAGCCTCACACAAGATTCAGCCCCCAAGGACACAACCCCAGTAGTCAACTTCTACTAGCTAGGCTCCACCTCCTAATGTTTCCAGAACCTTCCCAAAATACCACCACCAGCTTCAGACCAACCATTGAACAGGTGAGCATGGAAGGAACGTTTCATGTCCAAACCATAACAATGCTCTTTCTCTAATTATTCCCTCCATCAGAAAGCATCTACCATGACCTAAAGGACCATGCTCTCAGACCAGAGTATCAAATGAGTCTTAAGTAACTCGAAAGGATTTCATAGATCTAAGCATTCATAATGACGTCACTTTCAAATAGTCCTATGTAATAGGAGTAAGTTGAATAAAAAGGTGTAAAATGCATATCATCTCTCATAGCATGTCAACACTTATGTCACTATATGAACAGAGCCAATGACAGATGGAGTGATCTGAAAGCCCTGAGACCATAGCTTTGGTTATTCTCAAAGAATCTACTTTGAATTGTATGTTTCCAGGTCAACATCACATATGACGTTCCTAGCTGTGAAGGAGAAACTGGGAGGCCATTTACCTGAGCCCCCCTCTCCTTTTGGTTCTAATTTGCAGTTTGTCAATAAGAGGACTTTCTGTAAATTTGGAAATGGGAAGAAGAGTGGAAGATACTATTCCACAGAGGTTTTTGTAGTTAGAATGGTGAACTAATGTGACAACCATAGTAGCTTTTGACTAAGCATTTGAGAAATATCTACACTATGGCTAAGACTATGAGTAAGCATTCTCTCAAAAATTAATAAACTTCACTGCCATTTCCCAATGGTATTTCCTGCATCTTCTTGACAGGGCTCCAACATGAAATCTTTAGTATTATGTTCAATGTTCTACCAGCAACATTTAGATTTTGGTTCCCTCCCCTCTTCAAATGCAACTTCAGTGGTAAAGCCTGCTGCATTTAAAAGTAAGTAAAATGATTTCTGGTTTTCAGTTGAAGCAGGCCTTTAAAGGGAACAGAAGTTGGAACATGCCCCTCAAAAACAGGTATTCTTCTTCCCTTCTATGGAAAACTTCCTAAGCTCATCTACCTAGAATGGGAATTGAGGAGTAGGGACAACCTTGCCTAGTAATTCCTGTTTGGTACACATATTATTTCAAAAGGACATTATATAAGGACAGTGGCTTTCATACATTGGGATTTAAATGTACCCACATTTCATACTGATGAAAATAAATGATTCACTCTTATGGAGAGATTCCTCATAGAATAAAAATTTTAAAAAAACATATTAGAATAAGAGACAGAAAGCTAGCTATGACAAAAGCACAGCAGTTTGTGTGCTCTTGTTAGCTGCCCTTGAGTCCAGTCACACTCATAGTGACCCTATGTACAACAGAACAAAACACTCCCCAACATTGGCCATGCACATGATCTTTTCTCTGCTTAAGCCCATTGTTGCAGTCACAGTGTCAATCCACCTAGTTAAGAGTCTTCTTTTTTTTTCATTGACCCATCACTCTCCAAAACATAGTGGCCTTCTCCAGTGATTGGTCCCTCCTCACAACATTTCCAAATATGTAAGATACAATCTAACCATCCTTGCTTCCAAGGAACACTATGGTTACACTTTTTCCAAGATGGATCTGTTGGTTCTTTTAGCAGTCCATGGTATATACAATATTCATCTCTAGCACCATAACTCAAGAGCTTCAATGCTTCTCCTATCTCCCTTATTCAACATCCAGTTTTCACAACCATGTGATGCAACTAAAACTACCATGGCATGAGACAGGCTGCTAAACCACCTCAACACAATGAATCAACTATGGATGCATGCAACAGGAGAGGAGAACTCAAAATATTATGCTAAGTAAGAGAAGCCAAACATAAAGTTCATACTGTGCAGCTTCTTTTATATGGATCTCCAAAAAAGGCAAAACTATTC
Organism: Pedetes capensis; assembly: GCA_007922755.1. NCBI lineage: Eukaryota > Metazoa > Chordata > Mammalia > Rodentia > Pedetidae > Pedetes > Pedetes capensis. The sequence goes on along the minus strand of VMDO01022631.1, from coordinate 14,347 downwards.
TATAGTGACTGAAGGATCACAAGAGAATTCTTTGATTCAATGGCAGATGGAGGTGGGGGTACTGGCAGGAGAAGGACTAAGAAGAGTCAGAGGAGAGAATTCATTGTGATGGTCTCTATAGTTACACAGGTGTGCATATTTTTCAATGCATTGGTTTAAAATGATTATATCCTATTACATGTAGGTATACATAATTAATTTGGTGAAGATTAACAATAGCAGATTGATTAGGAAATTTTATTTTACAAATTATATTAAACACATAGAAAGTACACCCAACCAAAGTTTAAATGAATCCTAGACTGAAACTTTTTCACTAATCAGTATCACTTGTAGAATTTAAAGACTACAAAGCAATATAAATAAATAAAACCAAACGCTGAGGTTTAATTAATTTTACTGAAAACAATGAGCAAATAAATATGTTAAAAATAACTGTTTCTCAGCTTTTATATCTGTAGGAAAAACTTTCAGAGTAGAATCTCATTTGCTTTGTATACGTCATGTCTCTTATCTTGTTCTTGTTAGGTGCCGTCGAGTCAGTATCTGACTCATAGCGACCCTCATAGGGTTTTCAATGGCTGACTGTTTCGGGATTGCCTTGGGAGTGGATTGCCAGGTCCTTCTCCCATTTGTGCGGTGCTGGGAACTGAACTCGGGGCCTCAGAGACTGCAGCACAGTGCTCTACCCACTGAGCTAAATCCCAGCCCTTGTCTCTTATCTTAGTACCCTCCAATCTTTATGTTCCTTACTTATCCTTCAAGATACATATAAGTGATGCTTCCTCATGAAAGATTACATTTGTTTTTAAAGTACTATTTTCTACCTTGCTGTCACAACCTCAATTATATACTATAATAATTATGCTGTATGTAATCACAGACAATTTTAGCAATGTAAAATATTTAAAAGCAAATGCAATGCTTAGGAATAAACACATGTGAAAATACTTTACTACATATGCCTAACAACATTTACTTGTATAAAACATTTAGTACGTAAAAATCTCATTTATGATTAAGGATATGTCAAGCTAGAGATAGAGGTGAATATTCCAGACTGAAGGAGGCAATTAAGTTTGCCCTTAGAGATTAGGGAGGTCCTCTCAGAGAGAAGAGCATAGACAAACAGAGGGGTGTATATTAGGTAACCCCAATATGATACAAATATTCAAGGAGATAAATGGCATTGATCAGAACTAAGGTAATTGATGATTGCATTTCATTCTCATGTGCATGCTCTAAAAATATGTTATTTAGGTATAAATTTTGTCTTACTGTTCTGCAAAGAGCAAAACCTTTGAAGCATATGCTTGAAAGCTTCTTTTACCTGCTGGTTCCTTAGGGCATAAATAAATGGGTTTAACAAAGGGGAAACAGAGGTATTGACAAGAGCTACACTTTTAGTTAAAGTCACCCTTTCTTTTGCTGATGGCTTCATATACATAAAGATAGAACCCCCATATGTAATAGATACAACAATCAGGTGTGAAGAACAGGTGTAAAAAGCTTTTGTTCGTTGTTGAACAGAAGGGAATTTGAGAATGGTTTTCATGATGTATGTGTAGGAAAGGAACACTAACAAGAAAGTGATGACAAGTAGGAACACAGTTAAGACGAAAGCCATCAACTCTATGAAACGTGTATCTGTGCATGAGATCTGTAGGACAGCAGAAGTTTCACATAGGAAGTGATCTATTGTTTTAGAGGCACAGAAATCCAGCTTGAGTCCTAAAAGGATAGGAGGGAGTATGATTAGGAACCCAGTTACCCAGGAGCTAAGCACAAGCTGGTAACACATTTTACTGTTCATGATGGTTGTGTAATGCAAGGGTCTGCAGATGGCAACATAGCGGTCATAGGACATGGCAACCAAGAGGTTAAATTCTGTAACACCTAATAAAAAGAAAAAGAATAACTGAGTTGCACAACCATTGTAGGAAATCCTTTTGTCTCCAGTGAGAATGCTTATTAAGAACCTTGGGATGCTGACTGTTGTGAATGTCATTTCTAGGAAGGAGAAATTTCGGAGAAAGAAATACATTGGAGTCTTGAGGTGGGCATCCAGCAAGGTGAGGAGGATGATGATTAAGTTCCCCATAAAGCTCAAGATGTAATTGAAAAGTAGAAAGAGAAAAATCACAATTTGTAGCTGAGGGTCATCGGTCAGTCCAAGCAAAATGAACTCTGTCGCCACTGATTTGTTCTTCATTTTTCTTTTGTCCTATCAAGTATACAGAAAATGAAAACTAACATGACACTTAAGAAAAGATATTTCTTCCTTTTTCAGCCTTAGAAAGTTCCACAATCAAAAATGTGCCAATGCACTAAACATGTTCTCAAATCAACTTAGAGTTCATCACAATGAACCTACCCTCTACTTCATCAGTATGTTTATAACAACACAGATTGTTCACTTGCCCAGAGTTCAGTAAGTCCTACTTCACAATTTACAGGAGGTAGATTAGACCTTTGAAATGTAGTTCCTCAATTTTATTAGTGTTAATCTATGACTCATCTTTCAATACTTTATACCCATGGGCTCTTCAACTGATTGGTATTTTATTAATTTCTGAATTTAGTTAATATCTCAAGTCAGTTGAACTTGAGTGAAACAAAGTTCACAGTAAATGGTTTTGCTCACAGTAAATATAATGACTGACAATTTACAGATACACATAATAGTGTAGGAAATTTCTAAGAAGAAAAATTCCAAAGGATAAAGTACACAAGGGGATTAAAATAATTATTCACCAAGATGAGTGTAGTGATAATCCAACTGAAATGGTGCTTAGAAAACAATTGAGAAGGAAGAGAACACAAGTTTCAAAGAAGACCTCACAGCTAAACTGCTATCATACTTTCCCTCTTGCATGCTGCCCCATTACCATCCTCTGTCTCATGTCAGGTCTGATTTGTTATCATTAGGTGCCATTGAATTGGGTCCAGCTCATAGTGACCCTGTGTACAACAAAATGAAACACTCTTCAACACTGTGAGATGCCCGTATATCAGTGTTTCTCTGCTACTCATAGGGCTTTTGATGGCTGATTGCTTCAGGAATTGTCTTCCAGGTCCTTCTTCCATTTTTTTGGTTTTGGGAATCGAATCCAAGGCCTCAGTGTGAGCAGAGCAAGCACTCTACCAACTGAGCTAAACCCCATCCCATCAGGGTTGAATGGAGCAAAAAAATCTCTATGGAAAAAGAACAATGATAACTGATTCTTAAACAAGTCATGAAAAATGATGTTTTAGGTAGTTATGTAATGAGCATGTATGTTTTCAAATAATTATGTTAGTAAGACAGATACTTTGCATTTCTAGAACACCTAGATTCAATATTAAAGCATTAGTTTATATATTCTCACAAGATTATAATCCTATAAACATGGAAAGTATTGATAATTTCATGTGAAAAATTAAAACACCTATAAAGCTTGGAAAACGAATACTCCTGAATAATGTGTAAAAGTTAAGATAGCATTTTAGAACTTGTAAAGTAAAACTAATATTACACTTGAATAATAATCCATATTTGGCATTTCAAACACACACCAAGAGAACAAACCTAGCCCACATCAATAACAAGAATTTGTCCACTTGTACTATTTTACTCTATAGTACTTTATAGTACTCTATAGTTTAACAAACCTGATCCTTGAGTGATTTTATTTCATGGCTGTGATATTGGTTTTCAGATAGTTCCTTGTTACAAACAAGGAACAATTTATTTGCTTGTCTTCTGAGAATTCCATTTCTGATTGAACTTATCCCAGATACCACTTCCTTCCCAATACAATCTCATTATAAACAGTTTAGTAGGGCTGTTACAGAGAACGAAAAATGATATTTTTCTTCTACTTATACTTTTGAAAACAGGGTATAACTATGTGATATGCACAACAAAGTATAATAGAAACACAAATATGTATAAGTGGATTTAGGGTAAGAGGAGGAAAACACAAAGTGAAAGAAAGATAAAGGGTTATGGATGCCTAAAGAAAAATATATTTCTTTCAAATTTAGAATGATGTTAGCAAAAAAATTAAAAAATCAAAATTATGGATAATAACTTTAAAACATATAAGTGTGTAGTAAGAGGAAAACTTTTAAAAATACAGTATGCTTCTATTAGAATTTCATATCACTTTGTTAAAGTACATGTAAGAACAAGAGCATATTTTAAGTCAGCATGATATGGACAAAAATAAGTAGAGTATATGATAAATTTAAACTCATCATGGGTGATGGGAGTGCAACTGAGACTTGTTTTGGATAATACACAAAGCCCTATCAGTATAATGATATTGAAATGTCAGGCAAACTATCACTTAATATCAATTTTGTATCTATTGAGAACTATATATGTAAGAATCACTAGTATCAAATCTTTCATATGTTATGTGATGCAAGTGAGATTAAACAGAAAAAATGTATTTGAGCTTGCATTCATTTCTTCTAAAAACAATTAGGCAACACTCTAGAAAAAAATTTCTTCTTAGGTGTTCTAATCATCAAAATAAAGTAACTAAATCCATCTTAAAATTGAAAATATGGCCAATTGGCATGGCACATACCTTAATTCCAGTGACTTGGGAAGCTGAGCCAAGTGCATCATGAGTTTGAGATGAGAGGCAGCCTGTGTAACTTAGTGTGACCCTGATTCAAAAGAATATATAATATGGAGCTGGGAGTTGAGTTCAGTGGTGACACACTTGCCTAGTGTGCACAAGGCCTGGGGTTCAATGCCCCAGTACTGAAAAAGAAATAATAATAAATATATAAAATCACATGTTCTGCATTGACGATATTAACAGAATTATCTCTAACCTCTGAAGCATAAATTATCCTTTAAAAGCACAGGACATACAAAAATAAACATAAAAAATGGAAAACTAATTGAAAAAGGGATATTCTTTTCAATACTATCTGTGGGCATTTATGGAAGGAAATATGTAAGTATTTGAATCTTTAGATCAACCCTGAATGGAGACAAAGAGATGAGACAGATTATTCTATGTAGATGAAGTAACATAAGACAAGGAAGTACAATGGATCAAACAAGATTTGGTTGGAAAAAATATTCATAGTTCTCTAATCCAGTCATCTCTGATAGAATCATAAACCATTACTAAGAATAGTACTCCAGTGCCTGAAATTCTTTAGGACATTCACATGATTGTGGAACAATGTATTACAAAATGTTCTCATTTACACAAATGGTCCTGGCAGCAGCGTTAATATAACTGCTTCATCTTGAAACTAGAACTTTTCCATATCAAACTATTAATTTGTTCTTCAACAATCACAAGTTCAACAACACCATATAACCCCAAAACATACACTGTGAGAGAAAACAGCACAAATCATATTATGAGATCATGTGAACACAAGCCAATAAATACAACTACTTTTAGTTTTCTTGACTATTATAAACATCACACAAAAATTCAAGGGCTTTTCAGTTTTAAATCATTATTATGTCTTCTTTTTCACCCGTTACCATTATCTATCTCTACATCAAAATGCAAAAAGCAGAAAAAAAAAACTAACCCTTTAGTAGTTTAATAACTTTCTTCAATAAGCTTTATACACAGGTTAGGGCACACCTTCCATACTTCAATATTTAGCCCATCGTCTTTATAAAACATGAGCTCTTATGATCCATTCTTTACCTCAAGCACTTCATTCTATCCTAAACTATTCAACTTATTTAAATGTGGTCTTAGAGACATTATTTCCTAGTAATTTACTGCAAGTATTTATGAAAATCTAAGAAAGTGCCACCTTTTCTACAATTTACTTCCATTCACTTATCTGAAGCATTGTAAACCTTCCTAAATGTGACATACAGTATAATATTAAAATTGACCTTCTCTTGGCACAATGGAGGATTTATACCTCTGTGATTTACAGGAAAACATCTAATAATAACTGAGAATGCTTAGGGTAACTGAGATCATCATTTCCTATGGGACTGCCAAATGTATGATATAGAAGTGGTTTCCATAGAAATAAGTATGCACACACAGTCACGTTAATGCACACAGACACTTTAACTTCTTTTAACTATGCATCCAGAGAATTCAGTATAGATTGCTATTACATTTAATTGCTACCACATAGCCATCATTTACAATCACAGTTCCATAGCTCAGGATTTAGAAGCACATACAAACAAGAATATTACAAGTGGAAATGAAATAATATAAGAATGTAAGATAGCAAACGATAGCCTGTTGTAGATCAATTGACCCTAAGCTAAATATGTTATACTACAAATGCCTTGTTTCCATTTGCTTTATTTGCTCATTATATACCCTGTCAAACACGTCACATCAATTCTTGAAGATTTTTCAAATTTAATTATAGCTGCATGGTCCTTCTCAATGAGACTATACCATTGTTTATGTAATTTCTCTCTTATATATCAGCTGAAATATTATTTCCAATTTTGGCAATTAAGAATGTACCAAGGAATGAAATTATGCAAAACTATATACAATGTATTTTCATTAAACATAATTTTCATACCTTTGAAGGTCATGATGTTAGGCCCATAGGATAAATTCTAAAAATTGGAATTGCTGAATCAAAAGTAAACCCCATATAGTTTTTGTTACCCACTACTGAATTGTTCACTACATGTATTTTATGTGTCCATCAACAATGTATTAGGATTCCTATTTGTCAATATCCTCAATAGCAGAATGGGTTTTCTTTAAATATGCAAAGTGCATTTCATAAATATTTCTCAGGGGTACCTACTTGTTATTATCTTATTATTACTTTTTATTATTATGTTTTTAACACATTGGTTTCACTGTGGCATCTCTGGACATGCATATGTGCAATTTTTTATGAGTGCAAATTAATTATATAGAATAATGGGTTTCATTATGACATTTTCATACCTGCATACTGTTGTTGTTGTTTGGCATCATCAAGTCAGGTGCAACTCATATCAACCCTATGTACAACAGCACAAAACACTCCCTGACACTTTGCCATGCCCAGCAATATGGCAGTGCTTCTCTGTGATTCATTGGGTTTTCAATGGCTGACTGTTTCAGGATTACTTCTTGAGTGGGCTGCCACAACCTTGTCCCAATTTTGCAGTGCTGGGGATTGAACCTAGGGCCTCAGAGAATGCAGAGCAAAAGTTCTACCAACTGAGCTAACCCCCAGCCCATACATGCATATAGATTTATCATATTCACCCACCATTCCCTTCTCTTATCCTCCCCTCATCCCTCCTTTTTATCCACCTACTCTTCTCAATATTCCCTTTCTTACTCTCATATCATCGCTCTCTTTTCCATCCTGTATTGCACATATGAGATAATACATATCATACTTGTCTTGCGGAGTCTGGCTTATTTTGTTTCAAATACTGATCCTTCCATTTTTCTACAAAAAAAATGATTTTGTTCTTCTTAAAGGCTGAATAATACTCCCTTGTATATGTACATTTTCTTTATCCATTCATCTGTTGATGGGTACCTTGACTGACTCCATAACATGGCTCTTATGAAGAGTGCTACAATAAACACAGGTGTCCAGGCATCTCTATTGTGTGCCTACCTTGATTCATTTGAGTCATATATCCAAGAGTGGAATAGCTGGATCAGTTGGCAGTTCTATTTCAAGTTTGTTGAGGAAGCTCCAAACTGATTTCCATATTGGCTGAACTAATTTTCATTCCCCAGAACAGTGTACAACGGTTCCTTTTCCCCCACCTCCTCACAAGTGTTTATCTTTGTATTCTTGATGATAGTCATTCTTACTAATATGGAATTTCAATATAGTTTTGACTTGCATTTCCCTAATGGCCAAAGATGTTGAATAATTTTTCACACAACTACTGGCCATTTGTGCTTCTTTTGAGAAGTGTCTGTTTGGATCATTTGCCCAATTTTTTGAGTAGATAATTTTTTCTTGGGTATTAAATATTTCAGTTCTTTATATATTCTGAGTATTAATCCTTTGTCTAATGAAAAGCTGGCAAATATTTTTGCCCATTCTATTGGCTCTTTCCTCACTCTGTTGATAGTTTCCTTTGTTGCTCCAATGGTTCAACAGATGCAATTCAATAAATGTAATATGCCACAAATAGAATCAAGGATAAAAATTATATGATTATCTCAACAGATGCAGATAAATCCTTCACAAAATTCAACGTCACTTTCTGATAAAAACCCTCAAGGAATTGGGAATATACATCATATTCAGTTGGGAAAAACTGAAAACATTATCTCTAAAATCCAGAATAAGACACTCTCACCACACTTATTCAATATAATCCTTAAATTTTAACCAGAACTATAAGACAAGAGAAAAAAGGAAAATATTCTGGCATATTATGGTTTTATTTTCACTTGCTTCTAGCACCTGATTACTCCAATGACCCATGGATCATTACAAAGTGTATTGTTCAATATCCATGTGTTCATATGCTTTCTGTAGTGTCTGCTGCTGCCAATTTCTAGTCATATTCCATTATTTCATGATTAAATATGAGAAGCATTTTATTTTTTGTATCTATTAGATTTGTATTCTAGCCTAAAATATCATCCTTTTCAGAGGAAACTCCATAAGCTGCTAAAAATGTATATTTTTCAGTCACTGAGTTGGTAGATGTCTGTTAGTTGCATTTGTTCTGTAGTATAGTTTAATTCTGATGTTTCTTCGCTAATCTTTTTTGCCTGGATGATGTATCTATTGGTAAGAGTGGTACATTTAAGTCAACCATTATTATTGTATGGTGACCTATACCAGTCTTTATGTCCAATAGCTTTTCTTTCATAAAATTGTGTTTGCCAACATTTGGTACACATATGTTTTCAATTGTTACATACTCATGATTGATCATCCCCTTTATCAGTATGAAGGGATCTTCTTTGTCTGTTCTGAATAATTTTGATTCACAGTCAGCTCTGTCAGGTATGAGTATAGCTTCATGATTGCTTTTATATTCCATTTTCTTTTTCTTGGCATATCTTTTTTCATCCTTTATCTTTCAATCTGTCTTTGTCTTTGCCAGTGAGGACACTTTTTATAGGCAACAAATAGCAAACATTTGTTGTGGTGGTTGATGTTGTTAGGTTCAGTCGAGTCCAACTCATAGCAACCCGAATACAACAGGCAAAACACTATTGTCATGCTTCTCTGATATTCATGGCAGGTTGTTTTTTTGGAATGAGTTGCCAGGTCCTTTTCCCAAGCCCACAGCATCTGGTGTTCCCAGGCAGTCTCCCATCCAAGTACTAACCTGGTCCAACCCTGCTAGCTTCTGAGATTGATGAGATCAGACGCCACGGTGGCACAGGTGCAGGCATCAAACATTTGGATCTTGTTTTCTAGTATAATCTGTCTATATACATCTTTTTTTACCTTTGCAGTACTAGGAGGTTGAACCTAGGACCTCATTCAAAGTTTTGCAAGTGTTCTACCACTGAGCTGCACTCCCAGCCCCTTATTATTTTTTTAACTTGATAGAGGGTCTCATTAAATTACATAGGGTACCCCTGTCCTCAAACTTCCAATTCTCCTGTCTCTGGTCCCTGAGTCACTGGGATTACAGGCATATGCCACCACACCCAGCTTCTGTCTCCATCTTTAAATGGGAGAATTTAGACCCATTAACATTCATAGTCATGGGACTTCCCGCAAGATGGCGGACAGATAACACGCGCCTTCTGTCCCAGAGTAAAGGAAAGCCTCGATTAGGGGTTTAGAACTCACATTGAATAGTGAGAAACAGAGATAGTTTACATTGGGAAATAGAGGATGAAACTGGATGAACACTGAAATCTAGCATTTGGCTACAGAGGAGCTACACAGAGGTCAGTAGCGGGACCACCATTCCACCATTTCGCCATCTTGCAGACGGCGGGATAGAATCCCGGAGACTCAGAGGGGACTTCGCACACACACCCACTGGAGCCGGACCCAACATGGAATGCAACCTTGACATCACACTGTCACCCTGCCCATGGGACACAAACTACAAGTTTCAGGTGAGTCAGTTTGAAGTGGCACACGGAATCGCCATCTTTAGCAGCATACGTCCCGCAGTCTGAGATGCTGGGCTGTTGTAGGTCCCTCACACGAGAAAATAGGGATCAGATCCACGAGAGTAGATACTCCAGGGTATAGGGAGTAATCACGGAGGGAACTGGGAAAGCGGTGCCAGCGGTATGCATCCAGAGCTGAAACATGGCTCCCTCCCTCCTGTTGTGGCAGGACAGTGGTGCAGAAGCAATGTCCACCAACATATGGGCACACATACACCTGGATCCCAGACACACCAGAGGGTATCCTAAGTCATCCCCTTGCACTGCGGAGAAAGGTGAGGTCTGCGGAGGCGGCTGAGCCCCACGCAGACAGAGCGCTCCTTTTTGGCAGAGATTTGCGGGACAATTAGACACAATAAGAGCAGTTTCGAGTGCAATCGCCATGCATGGACAGACCTGCTACAGATTCTCTCCGGGAAATTGGATATTATCCTGCCCACAAGAGGATTTGGTCCTCCCAAGTGGTCTCCCAAGTGGGCAGAAAGTCCTGCAATAAAAAAAAATCCACGATAGCAGCCATATTCCCTCCATTCTATAGGCTTTGGGCCAGAAATCTCTGATTTGGGGAATTGGCACCCGAACTACGTGGGACAGGGAGAACTCCAGAGAGGACCCCACAGGTTCCACTGCCTCTCAAACAATACAATAGACACAGAATATTGTGGAACCATCTCTTTGGTCATTTGGTGTCCCACTTAAACCCAGGACATTGTGGGGCAATCCTCCATTTTCTATGTAATCGGCAAAATCTCTATAGACTAAGACAGACTGCTCCTGCAGATTGTGTGAAAACACTGCCATCATGAGTTCTGGAGGCAGCACTGCTTCCTGCAGTATCAACTTTACCCATTGGAACTGGGTGTCCACAGTGCAGATTCCACCTGAAAGAACATACAAGGGTTTTTTCTTTTCTTTCTTTTCTTTCTTTTTTTTTTCAATTTCTTTTTGTATGGGGATTTGAATCCAGGGTCTTGCACCTGCTTCCTTTGTAGGTGCTGGACCGCCATGCTGTGCCCCCAGCCCATATTTTTTACTTTTTGAGACAGGGGCTTGCTGGGTTGTGCAAACTGCCTCTGATCTTGGGCTTGTAGTCCTCCTGCCTCCGCCCCCCAAGCTGCTGGGATTGCAGGCATGCATCACCGCACCTGACTACAAGTGTTTTTATATGTGTGTGTGAGCGTGTATGCATGTTTTTTTGTTGTTGGTTTTGGTTTTGGTTTTTGGTTTTTGGTTTTTTTGTTTGTTGGTTGGTTTTGTTTTTGTTGGTTTGTATGGGGATTGGAAACCAGGGTCTTGCGCCTGCTTGCTTTCTAGGTGCTAGACTGCCACACTGCGCCCCCGGCCTATATTTTTTGCATTTTGAGACAGGGTCTTGCTGGGTTGTGCAGGCTGCCTGTGATCTCGGGCTTGGGGTCCTCCTACCTCCGTCCCCCAAGCCACTGGGATTGCAGGTGTATACCACCACACCTGACTACAAGCAATTTTATATGTGGGTGGGAGCATGTATGCGTGAGGTTTTTTTTCTTTTTTTTTTTTTCATTTCTATTTTCTTCCTTTTTTGTTTTACTCTCTTCCCTCTTTCTATTCTCCTTCTCTTTTTCTTAAGCTGTATGTCTTTGTATTAATTATTTTACCCTTAAGTCTTAACCTTAACTTTAATTTTGACAGTTATTTCTATTAGCCTCTGTCCTCTACCTCCTCTTTCCCCCTTTTCTGTCACCAGATCCCCCCCTTTCTCACCCTGCAGAAGAGAAACAAAATCTATCACCTCCCTAGTCCTTAGCCCCTTTGGAGTTGGGCTGGTGAACTAAAGAGAGAACCACACAGACCAAAAAGCCAAGAATATACCCAGTTTATAAGCTCTAATAAGCACCAGAGATTCAGCACCACACAATCTCAAAGGAATAACAGAGGGAGAAGTTCTGCACACTCAGGAGAGACGAATTCTATTTCCCGGACCATATTATGGGCAAACAAAGTAAACCTACAAAAAAACACAAAGGGGCAGGATGGATCTGAAGGCTCCACAGATCATAGCCCCCCAACAAATAACTCCAAGGACTCTCAATTCTTAAAGATCTCTGATTCGGAATTCAGAGTCATGGTTATAAACATGCTAAGAGAAATTAGGGCTGGGATTTAGCTCAGTGGGTAGAGCGCTGCGCTGCAGTCTCTGAGGCCCCAAGTTCAATTCCCAGCACAGCAAAAATGGGAGAAGGGCCTGGCAATCCACTCCCAAGGCAATCCCGAAGCACTCAGCCATTGAAAACCCTATGAGGGTCACTATGAGTCGGATACTGACTCGACGGCACCTAACAACAACAACAAGAGAAATTAAAATGAATACCACAAGCACCCTGGAAATCCTTGAAAAGAAGTTATCTCACTTGGAATCCTTTCTATCATCCCAGTTAGAAATGATAAGGAAAAACCAAGCAACTCTCCTTGAAACTCAGTCCAAGTTAACTGAATTGAACTCAGCTAAACAATCCTTTTTGTCGAGATTGGATGAATCTGAGCTGAGGATTTCTGATTCTGAAGACGCCATAAATGAACTTAAATACAAACAGTCAGAAATGGAATCAATGAAAGAGGTATTAAAAAAAGATTTCCAGGAGAACTCAGATAGAATGAAAAACTGAAACTTAAGAATTCAGGGCATCCCTGAAGGAAAAGAAAGATCCACTGGAGGCCTACAAAATCTAGTAAAGGATATCCTGAAGGAAAACTTCCCAAAGATAGTACAGGAAATGGATATATACACCACTGAGACATTCAAGACTCCTTTGAAGGCCGACTTAATTAGATCATCCTCAAGACACATCATCGCTCGCATGCTGTCATTATAGACCAGGGAAGCTATCCTGCAAGCAGCAAGACAGAAACCCCTTATTACTTATAAAGCAAAACCTACTAATATTACTGCAGGCTTCTCCATATCAACATTGAAAGCTAGAAAGGAATGGACACAGGTGATTCAAATCCTAAAAAAAAAAACAATCTCCAGCCAAGACTAATATATCCAGCAAAATTATCTTTGAATGTAGCTGAGAAGTATAAGACATTTAATGGCATTGATGCTTTTAAATGATATGCAACCACCAAACCAGCACTGGAGAGGATTGTAAATCAACTACCACATCCAGGAGAGTTAGGACAACCCTATGAAGGAAAACAAAGAACTGGTTAGCTGAAATGAGTGCAACCCAAGAAAGGACCAAAGCAAACATGATTCATAAATCAGTAACAGGTAATGATTGGGTATATAACAATAAATGCTACTCAATAATCACTATTAATGTAAATGGTCTTAACTCGCCAATTAAGAGACAGAGACTGGCTAATTGGATGAAAAAACACAAACCATCAATATGTGGTATTCAAGAAACTCATCTAACTCACGAAGACTGGAATAAACTGAGAGTTAAGGGCTGGAAAAATGTATACCTAGCAGGGGGGAACAAAAGTAAGCAGGTGTTGCAATACTAATTTCAGATAGATTAAATTTCATTACAAAACTAATTAGAAGAGACAAAGGAGGACATTACATTTTAATACAAGGAACAATCGATCAAGAATCAATAACGCTCCTTAATATTTATGCCCCAAACATAGGGGCACCTAGCTTTATAAGACAAATTTTATGGACTATAAAGAACTTTATTGTACCAGAATCAATAATTATGGGAGACTTCAATACCCCACTTTTATCAAGAGAAAGGTCATCAAAACGAAAAATCAACAGAGAAACGTCAAATCTAATCTCCACCCTAAACCAGCTGGATCTCACAGATATATACAGAATATTTCATCCACATGATGAGGAATACACATTCTTTTCAGCTCGACATGGAAAGTTTTCTATGATATGCTAGTCCATAAGAACTCCCTCAACAAGTTCTAGGAAATACAAATAATTTCATGTTCCTTGTCAGATCATAATGTGATAAAATTGGAGGTCAAGACCAAGAATAATTCTAGAAACTTTACAAGCTCATGGAGACTGAATAATACACTGCTGAATGACCCATGGATTGTTGATGAAATCAAATTGGAATTTTAAAAATTCCTGCAATCAAATGATGATGAAAACACATCATACCAAAACATATGGGATACAGCAAAGGCAGTTTTAAGAGGGAAGTTTATAGCATTAAGTGCCTTCATCAATAAAATAAAGAAGAGCCAAATAAATGACCTAATGATGCATCTTAAGACACTAGAAAACCAACAAAAAATCAAGCCTAAAAGGAACACCCAAAAGGAAATTA
>VMDO01022630.1:0-33143 GCA_007922755.1 Pedetes capensis | reverse complement strand
AGACCTCCTGAGCTGCTGAGTTGGGTCTTCCACATGGTGGCTTCTAGCATGCCAATTGCTTTGACCATGTGGTCCTGGGTCATATGGTTTCCAAATTTAGTGAATAAAAGTATAGAACCCCTTTAAATTTGAATTTAAGATCAACAACAAATGTTTTAATGTAAGTACGTCTTATGCAATATATGTTCCATGCAGTAATGTTTTAGAGTAAATATGTACTGATTATTTCACAGGACATACTTACATGAAAATGTACTTCATTGTTTATCTGACATTTGCATTTTTAACTGCCTTCCTGTATATTGTCTGGCAACTCTACTTAGGTGGAGTGCAAACTACTATGTAAGGAAAGGATTGAATTTTTTTTTCTGTTTTTAGGGGCCTATAGTACAGCAAGTGGGGGTTGGGCCTGGGTATAAAGGAGAAGGCTTTCACTGTTAGAGGGCTCAGTGAAGGCCATGGAGAAGAAAATAGAAAACTCCGAGAGTCCTTCCAGCTCTAACAATCTCTGGACTTCAGAATCACCAGGGATTTTGTGAGGATAGAGTGGGGAGACAGAGGGGGTAGGACTTAGGACTGGAAGTTCCCCAACAGCTTTGACCATTTCTCTGTTTGGCGTTAGGATGGTAGGATGCCTGCCAAGAATGGGCACATGGTCTTCTCTAAGGATGGGAAGGCAGAGCTTCTAGAATATTCAGAATGCTCACACTATCATTGATTTTGCTCTTGCTCCTCTGACACTCTTTCTCTAAGGTTACACAGCTTACAGGGAAGGGCACTCAGAGGCAGGTTCCTTTTAACTCTGGGTCTTCATTTGGCATCCCTCTCTACCCTTCTCCCTTTTCTTAATGATAGTGACAGCAATGGCCTACATGTGGACACTATTGCACAATTCACAAAATGACCAGCCGTCTATTACTACTCATTATCTCCCATTTAAAAGTGAGGAAACCAGTGCCACTCAGGCCACTCAGACATTTTTATAATAAATGTCAGTGATGTTTACTGTGTGGCCCATGTTAGGGGCTGGACTATGCGAACAGTAAGATTCAGAACTACCCAGAGAGTTTTCACACCAGGATGGGAGGTAAGGAGGAAGGGTCAGAGGACAAATACATGAAGACATGGGAGCAACAGTTCCTCAGGGCCAGGCTTGACATGAATGTGGACCCTCTCAGGGCTGGCTCCATGGAGAGAGTGACCACTCAGCCCCCATGAGTTCTTTCTCTCCAGCATGCAGCTCTTCCTCTCAGAAAGTCTCCACTTGCTGCTTTGGCCCTGGTCCCTGGCAGTGTCCAGGATCCCCATGCACTTGGTCCCCCTTGCCTCACCACTGGACTGAGACAGCTTCTCCTTGGCAGGGAAATGCAGACCCTTTTCCTGCTAGGCTCCCACAGGACCTTGCATAGTGTTCCTCTTCTTTTGCCCCACCCTCAACTCCAACCCTTTTGTCAAATGCAATCTTTCTTGGAATTCCAATTGTTGTTCTTGCTGTTAGGTGCCCTCGAGTCGGTATCTGACTCATAGTGACCTTCATAGGGTTTTCAATGGCTGACTGTTTCAGGATTGCCTTGGGAGTGGATTGCCAGGTCCTTCTCCCATTTTTGCAGTGCTGGGAATTGAACTCAGGACCTCAGAGACTGCAGTGCATCTCTCTACCAACTGAGCTAAATCCCAGCCATTCCAATTGTAGACATACTAAAAGAGAACTGGTGCTCCATTTTAAAAGGGGCTGACCACGCCAGAATACTCAGCTCAACCTCACCCTAACTGCCCTGTTGCAGTTGCACCTGGAGCAAGTCTTTGGAAACCCAGCATCGACACAATACACTTCAGAAAGCAGCAGTTGGCTTTACTAGTCATCACAGGGCCTGTTTGTCCCAGGCTCCTCTTGCAAATGGTGGCCCAAACTAAGCTCATAATTTGTTCCACCTGCCCTACAAGGAATGCTCCTCCCCCGCTGTTCCTCATCCCCACTGTCCATCAGGGACTGAGTCAGAATCTTGGCCATCCCTGTGAGGCTCCTGTTCCTTGCACCTGCACACCAGATCCCCAGATGGACTATTTCCGACCTACCTGAGCCTTTTCTGTCCCTCACCTGTACTCAGTGTTTACGGACATGAAGCTTTCTTCCCCAATAGAAAACAGTCTCAGAAAGTTTCCCTAACAATCCAGGCATGGCAATGCCCTCTTATAATCCCACCACTTGGGAGGCCAAGGCAGGACAATTGCAAGTTCAAGGCCAGCCTGGGCTCCATCACTAGA
This sequence comes from Pedetes capensis, assembly GCA_007922755.1. Lineage (NCBI taxonomy): Eukaryota > Metazoa > Chordata > Mammalia > Rodentia > Pedetidae > Pedetes > Pedetes capensis. The sequence goes on along the minus strand of VMDO01022630.1, from coordinate 30,878 downwards.
CCCTATCTAAAAAGAAACAGGTTTCCCTAACAGGAGTCTTGGAGGCCCTGGAAACCCAAGTACTGGGATTACAGGGTGTGCCACTGCGCCTGGCTTCAAAAAAATATTGTTCAGCACATACTGTATGCCCACAGGTACACAGGCAATGTCCTTTCACTGAGAGTAATGAGCCAAAAGGCCAAAGGTATTTCTAAGCCTGGCATGGGACTTTTCAGCCACCCAGTTACATTCTCTCTGAGAGACCATTGACAGTTGGGCCCTAGAAGTAGAGATGCAGTCCATGTGTCTGTCCCATCTGAGCCCTGGGTTCTCTCCTGATCACTGCTCCTCCAGTTTCCAGACTGGCCCTGGAGGACTCTCGCCAGCCCCATTCCCACCCACTCACTTCTCATGTCAGGGTTTCTCTGTCCAGGTGTGCCAGGTGTCACAATCTTATCCCCAGCCATAGTCAAGTGGGTAAAAGTGCAGGTGGGCAGGCAGCTAGAAGGAACTAGACAAGCAGAGGTGGTACTGGTACTGCAATCCTGCGGAGGGGTATGATGGGGGCGGAGACGAGGTGGACGCCAGAGAAGAAAGCCTGAAGAGTGGCAATGTCTCAGGTCCCTGAGCAGTCAGGGCTGGGCAGCTGAACAGCACCTACCTGGAGCCCCTGAGATCCTGGGCATAATGCTTTTGCCAGCCAGGAAGGATATCAAGACTGCACTGGAGGTCTTTGCTGTTTTCCAGTGGGCCCTCAGCGCCTTAACTATCGGTGAGTCTTCAGACTACCTGAGGGTGACCCTCCTGGTTTGGCTGGGATTGAAGGATTTTAAGCATGTTGAGTGCTCAGATCAGAGTTTTCCCAGGCAAACCAGAACAGTTGGTCACACGGGCCTGTGACCTCACCCACCTAAGCATGGAGTCCATGAGATCTACAAGTGATAATGTGGGCATGGTTGTGCACCAAAGGATGTGTGCTCATGCAGAAGTGTGTGCATGTGTGTGTGAATGCAGGCCTCGCTGCAGATGGGTATGGTGAGCCCTCCTGTGTTGACATAGGGTGTGGAGGACATGCTATGGGATGATGGGGAGCAGGTCCACTGAGGTCAGCCAAGAAGAAGGGTTTGGCTGTAGCTGCAGTGACTCAAGCAAACCATGAGGGAGAAAGAGTTGACCTGGTGGTGGAGGAAGGCTCTGAGACTCCTGTCACCCAAAGGACTTCAACCATTTATCCATCTATTTTTCCAATACCTATACCACAAACACCTTGTGAAAGTTCCCTATGTGATGACTACCATGTTCTAGGTGCTAAAACAAACCACCCTGGCAGGGCAGGGAGTGGGGCACTAGAAAAACATTCTTGCCTGGCCAGTGGTTCATGTGAGTACTGGTTGGCCCCAAGGGCATGAATTAAATGAGATTGTAATTTCTCTGGAAATAAAGATACAGGTCGGCCTTGGGACTTGAAGCCAGTGCAAAGGCATGCAAGTGCATAGGGAGGGTAGGCATTCCTTATCCCAACTCACCTCCAGGCTTCAGGCCAGGGAATAAGGGGCTCGGAGACCTGCCTCATGTGGGTACTTGGACCCGCTAATACTAATACTGAAAAGAGTGGCATTGGTTAACCTAGAAATGATGATGATCAGAACTGGGGAGAGACCAGAGAAGAAAATTCATATGTATTAGGTGTTTACTTTGTACCACTTATTTTTTCACATTTATTCATTTTGGCCTATGCTAACCTTATGAGGTAGAAGCTATTATTATGCATAATGATTCATGCTAATAGCCACACGCACATAATGATGGCTAATACTCACATTATATTAGCTAATGTTTATTACTCTGCCCACTTTTTATGCTGGGTACTATTCTAAGCACCTTATACAGCTAAATGGTGTCCATTGTACAGATGAGGAAGCTGAAGTCCATGTAATAGAAGTGGTCTGTCCAAGATTACATGAGGAGGAAGTAGAGGAGCTGGGCTGGAGGTTGAGATAATGAGGGCCTAAGTCCTGTCTATGACTTCCTTTCTTTGTCCCATGCATCTGCCCACTCATTGCTGGTTGGGAAGTTGGGTATGGAACCTGGAATGTGCACTAGGCCAGAGAGGAAGAAGGAAGTTCCCAGTTGAAAGGTGTGAAGAGCCAACTCAGAGTGGCCTGTGGACTCTTCCACCATATAGCCTAGGCCAGCACTGTCTTCACTAAGCTCTCCTCCTGGTCATCCCTCCAGCTGCTGAGGCTCAAAGCAAATATGAGGTGAATGTGCCAGGAGGAGAGCTGGGGAAGAGCACTTTCCCTGTCTGTGCTGAACATCTGCTACTTGATTACTAAGGCACCTTGGCCTTGGCTCCAGGGTTCTTAGAAACTTGAGTTAGGGACCTTGTGGCACTTGCAATCAATTTTTGCCAGTAGATGTTGCTCTGACCTAGGCGCTTTAGGATGCCAGCTTCTGTTGTATAGATTGTGTCCTGGATCTAAAATGCTTGGGATTGGAAGTGTGTGGGATTCCAGATTAGGGTGGGTAGTGTTGACATATTTTCATAGACATAATAAGATATCTTGGGCTCAAGTCTAAACATGAAATTCATTTGTTTCATCTATATTTTATACACACAGTGTGAGGTAATTTTAAACAATATTTTTAGTACACCTGAATTTTGACTGTGACATGAAGTGAAATGTAGAATTTTCTATTTGTGATATCATATTGGTGCTCAAAAAGTTTAGGATTTTGGAGTGTTTTGGATTTTGGACTTTTGGATTAGGGATGCCCAACCTGCATTTTCTTTTTTGAGTTCTTGTCCTATTCCCAAACTTGGCTCATTACTATCTTCCCCCTTGCCCATCATTGAACTGTGTTCCCATAAGACAGCAGAATCCCTAAGACCCTAGAGCTGACACTGCCACTGGGGGAAAAGAATGACCACTTATTGAAGGCCTCTGTGGGCCAGGCCCCATGAAGAGGGCTGGAGCCTTTAGCTGGCATTTCCCCCCTCAATTCAATCCCCAAACTTACTTCTTTAGGCTGGAATCTCCTTCCTTAATCCAATCCCCAATCTCAATCCCCAGTCTCATTCCTCACTCCACTATTAACAGATTTTTTGTGTGTGAGAGTATAGCCAGAAATGATGGAGATTATATATGTATATAACACATACATATATGTACACAAGGTATACACACACATATATACATATAGCCAAGAGGCATACATATAATATGGGTATTTAAGTACAGTCCTTGGAGCCAGACTTCCTGTGTTCAAATTCCAGCTCTCCTACCTACTATCTGTGCAAACTTTTGCAAGTTATCTCTTCCTGAGTCTTGTTTTCCTCGTTTGTAAAATGAGTGTATTTATGGCCTATTAATGAGGATAGTCTAGGTATACTGTGGTAACAAATTTACCCTGAAATCTCAGTTGCTTAAGTCAGAAAAAGTTTATTTCTTATTGATGCTAAATGCCAAAAACAAGTTGGTCGGAGTCTTAGTTTACTGTGGACACTATTATTTGGGATGCTGGAGGCACCACCAAACTGCAATACTGCAAACAGGAGCTTCAGGGCTCACTGCAGCATGAGAAGGAGAGCATGTGGAGAACTGATATTCAGTTCTTACTGCCTCCAACTGGAAGTGATAGATAAACAACAATGGGTCATAGCTTTCTTTTGAACTTCCTTAATCATGAATGAGGTTGAGTATTTTTTCATATGTTCATCAGCAATTAGTATTTATTTTTCTGTTAACCACCCATTTATGATCTTTGTCCATTTTTCTGCTGAATTTGAGTTGACTCTTAAGACAAATAATAAATAGGTGAAGAATGGGCAAGTGTTGGTAGCAGGCATATGAAGAGGCCATTGTGCATTCAAGGGATACCAGTGGTTAAGTGGAGTGGGAGGTAGGCACAGAATTGGTACTTGGTACGTATTGAAGGAATGAATGAACAAGAGAGGGAAGAAAGAAAAGAACTGGGGAAGCAGGCAGGGGAAAGATTGTGTAGGGCACTGAAAACCATGGAAAGGAGTTTGGGCTCTTTCCTGAGGGCCATGTGAAAACAGGATAGTGTTTGGCACGGAGTGATGGCATCATATTTGTTGTTTTGAGAGGTCATTATAGTTCTGTGTAGCAAATTGATTATAGGAAGATAAGAGGGAAAAGCAGTGATGCCAGGTAGCAAGCTGTTGAGAGATGGTGGTGATTTGGACTGGGCTAGTAGTGATGGGGATGAAGAGAAAAGGAAGGAAGAGGATAGAATCAAGAAACTAGAGTGGAATTAATATGACTTCATTATCAGAAGATGTCAGTGAGAGAGAAGAAAGCAAGACTGAGGGTTCAGGTCCCAGCATAAGGTGGCTGATGAGCCTGGGCAGCAGAGAAGTGTTAAAGGGGGAGTGGCTAGAAGCTGGTGTGTACAGGGAGAAAGCTGCCATAGAGGAGTCTTAATTAGAGCTTGGCTCTGGAGTATACTGAGAGGTAGGTGTGGGACAGGAAGGAGAGCTCTAGGTCCTGGCAGCAGGAGATGTGGGCTCCAGGGCCAGCCCTGCCCTTACCAGATCAAATGGGACAAACGTGGCAAATGGTTTCTCAGAGCCCTCTCAGCTGTGTTCTCTGGCAATGGAGTCATATCTGTTTTGACTCCAAAGCCCTTGAGACAACTCTCACAATCAGGCAAATACTGGTATTTTAGCTCCCATTTTGTGGATGAGGAACTGAGGTTCAGCAATATCTTTGACAGCATACCTGGTAGGTGGCAGATCAGGATTTATTCCATGGCAGAGTGATCCCCCTGAGGACACATTCACAAGATGTCCCCAGTATTGTCTGTATTTGAGCAAAGCCCAGGGGAAGCTGTAAAGTTGTCCTCTGGACTAGACTCATGCACCACTTTAATTGTTGAAGAAGTTGGGAGTTATATACGGCCTATGCCAAGAGCTGACAACTGCCAGCCATTGCTCCATCTTTAGTTCTGTTCTGTTGTTGTTGTTGTTAGGTGCCATCGAGTCAAGTTCTGTTTTGTGGAAGTCATTTTTTTTTTGTATTTACTTCATACTTCCATATTTTGTATTTCATTTTTTTGTATTTACTTCCATATTTCTAAAATTCACCATATGGAATTTTTAAATATTGCTATTTTCTAATGTAATTAGGAAATTTTATATGTTGTGTATTGACTTTGTAAAATAGAAGATGAGAATTTGGTCTTATACAATGTTGCTAGAACTTCCTCTTCCTTTCTCCTCCCAGAATTGTTATAACACAGATTTTAGTTAAATTCTTGACTGTGACTAGGAAATATTATTCACAATTGAGCTATTTAGTGTGCTGAGATTATATTTCCTTTCTGTGTGGCTTCTTGTTTTTCCTGGAGTTAATAACTGACTCATTCCAAATTTGCTATGTACTAGAAATTAGTTATTACTAATTCATCCCCAAACTTTCCATAGACCTGTTAATCTCTTGATTTGTGCAAATACATCAGGAATCTATGTCTCCTCATTCTTTATTACCTTGAGACTGGGACTGCTAGATCCCAGCATCTTCCTTTTATAATCTTCCCTCACACACAGCTGTCACTTCCTGGATCCTTGAGGCAACTTGCGTGCAAAATTTGAGGAGGTGTTCACTCTCAGGGATATGCAAGTGTTGGGTTAGTATTTGCACATCCCTAAGAGTGATTGTCTCCTTAAATTTTGTGCCCTATGGACCTTTTTCACTTTTCAACCCTGGTTTTGATCATTTTTCTTCTTCTTTGGATCCCTTCTTTCCTGGATCCTATGCCTTTCTCTTTCTTGGTTTATTTTCTCATTTTGCTGCAGCACATCCTCTAGTAGTTTTATGAAAAAGGGACATGAGAGACAAATGATCGAGACTGTGTATCTAAAATTGTTTGTATTTTATATTCGTACTTGATTAATAATTTTGCTGCATATAGAATATCTTATCTGTGCCTCGTTATCGATGGCTGACTGGGATCTGTGGTTCACTGCTGCTGACCAGCATGAGAAAGGATTGTGCCACATATTGCTAACCCATGAAATGATCAAAATGTAAAACTCGAAGTTTGGTTTCTATTGCAAGCGTATTGATTTTGCACCACCATAAAGTCTAAGCATGATAAGTCAAACCATTTTAAGTTGGGGACTGATCCAGAGTGGCTAGCATCAAGAACAACAAAAATAAACAACAAATGCTGGCGAGGATGTGGGGAAAAGGGAATCCTTTTACACTGCTGGTGGGATTGTAAACTAGTACATCCATTGTGGAAATAAGTATGGACGTTCCTCAGAAAACTAAAAATAGAACTATCATATGATCCAGCTATACTACTCTTGGGTATACACCCAAAGGAATCTAAGCCATCATATCATAGACACCTGCACTTCCGTGTACATTGCAGCACTGTTCACAATTGCAAAGATATGGAATCAGCTCAGATGTCCATCAACAGATGAATAGATTTTAAAAAGATAATATCAATCAACAGTAAAGAAGAATGAACTTATGTCATTTGTAGGAAAATGGATAGAACTGGAGATTATCATTTTAAGCAAAATAAGCTAGACTCAGAGACAGAAATACTGCATGTTTTCAGTTTTTACTAATATATGGAAGCTAGATCTACCCCAAAAGAATATATATATACATATATGTATATATATGTGTATATATGTATATGTATATGTATATATATGTATATGTATACATATATATGTATATATACATATCTGGAGGGGGATGGGATTACTAGTAGGAGGAGATGGAGAAACATGGAGGGTAATGAGACAGCGAGAAAAAGTACAAAGTAAATGATGCAATTGTATGGAAGTCCTGTAATGAAACTCATTATACTGTATGCAGGTTAAATTTTAAAAATTGGGGACTATATGTATTTGAACATAGAATCTCTTTGTCTCAATTTTTCAGAGAATAATCTCACCATCATCCAGTTGTGTAGGGGAAGACAGGAGACTTGTGGTTCTATTTCCTTGGCAGAAATTTACTCTATCCTGTGATTTTGAGCCTATGCCTGATCTCTGCTTTTTGTGACACCTTGTCCCTTCACATTTCAAGCCTTTCCTAGATTCTCCTATGAATCAGGGATGCTTCTTTTAGGCACCCCCTTTGCAGGTGATTATATTTCAGCTATCTTTATTCTGAGTCAGTTACCTCCTCCTCCATTTACTTTATAGTACACAAATGTTTTGCTGACACCCCTCATCCACTGTTGGCATGTAAGTCTCCTTCTCTTTGTGGACCTATGTTTTAAAAAACATTTTAACAAATTATTTTCATGGGGCCCCATTAAGAAGTCAAGACAAAAACTTGTGTTCAATCTGCTATTTCCAATTAGAAGTGTTTTGTGTTGTTTCTTTAATTGTGAACCACTTTGCCACATAATCTTTTAGCTGCTTTAAAAATCTAGTCCAGTAATAAATTCCAAGTGAGTGTGGCTCCCTCTGACTCATCTCCAGTAACTCCTTTCTAATCCTCTAACCTATAGCATTCCTATTTTATTGACACTGACCACAGCCTATCTATCCAGCTTGTATTGTCCCATTTCTGTTTGCCATCTTGTGTGTTCCCAACCTGGAGAAAGGTGGGTCTTCACTTTCCCTGGCATCCCCTCCACTAATGCCTCACAGAGAAGATGTGGAGAGGAAAATGTGAGTTGGAGGAAAACTGTTCCAGGACTCCCAACTTCTGGTGGCCACCCTGCCATTGATCACACTGTAAACAGCACAGTGCCAGGGCAGGTCCTGCAGGGTAGAGGACTTGCTGTGTGAAGGCCAGCTGGGGAGGAAAACACCTCACCTTCTAGATCCAAATCAGGTCCCTAAGGCTAGAGAAGAGGGAGACTGGGAAGGTGGACAAGTGGGCCATTGTGCTAGGGTAAGGAAATGAGAGCACTGAGTGGGTCTGGGTGAGAATGCATGTGAAATTGGGGTGGACAGAACTTGGGAGGATAACTGTGTGGGACTAGTCACAATTCATTAACTCTAGGCTGGGTTCCCTCCAGTAACCACAGTGATCCTTGTCAATCTATACCTGGTGCTGTTCACACCATACTGGCCTGTTACTGTGCTCATTCTTGCCTGGCTGGCTTTTGACTGGAAGACCCCTGAGCGAGGTAAGGACCCTGATGGGCTGTGATGCTGTATACCATGTGCTCTTCCCCTTTATCTTCTTCTAATCCTGAGAGGCAGTGGCCAATTCCCAGGCAGCCCCTCAGCCTGTCCTTCCCTGGGTCAGAGAAGCTGAGGGAAGTGATGCTTTTAAGGTGTTAGAAAGGCCCCGTTCACAACTGGAGTGGGTTAGGGGATGGGCAGCTAATGAAGCAGAAGCTCTGACATACTCACGCTGGTTGTCATTTAAGAGGCCAGAAAAAAGCAGAGGGAGAGAGTACACTGTGGCAGGCCCAAAGGAGCCCAGAGGAGGAAAGGGGATGGATTGGGCTTGGCTCCATTGTGTCTACTTTCAGGAGGCCGCCGGTTCACCTGTGTGAGGCGGTGGTGCCTGTGGAAACATTACTGTGATTACTTCCCAATCAAGGTGAGTCCAACCTGGGCCAGCCCCAATTCCAGTGCAGTATATGGGGCGGGGGCGGGGTGGAGGGCCTGGGATGGTAACTGCCCCTGGTGTTGTGCATTGCCCGACCTGTATGGCCAGATCCCCCAGCCCTTTAACTTCCAGCGCTCTGAGCAGGAGAGCTGAGGCCCATTTCCCTGGCTATTGCTCTCCTGACTCCACTTTCCTCTACAGCTTTTGAAGACTCATGATATTTCCCCCAGCCACAACTACATCCTTGCCTGCCACCCTCATGGGCTCTTGTCCCATGCATGCTTTGGCCATTTTGCCACCGATACCTCAGGCTTCTCCAAGATCTTTCCTGGCATCACCCCTTATGTGCTCACACTAGGAGCCTTTTTCTGGGTGCCTTTCCTCAGGGACTATGTAATGTCTACAGGTGAGTTAGCTGGTAGGGCATAAAGCCTGAGGGAGAAGAGGGGAGGATGGCTGAGAGCAAGGTTGACTCCACAATCCTCTCTGGTTCTCTACAACTGCCCTAGGCTCACCAGCAAAGAGGAGGCACCTTGCTCTCTCCCCTTCTTTGAAGAGGGAGGGAGGGAAGAAAGTTAGGGGCTTGGGAAGTGGCTAATGACCTCTTGACTTTTTCTTTCCATCAGGGGCCTGCTCTGTGAGCCAGTCCTCCATGGACTTTCTGCTTACCCATAAGGGCACAGGCAACATGCTCGTTGTGGTGGTTGGTGGCCTGGCTGAGTGCAGATACAGCCTGCCAGGCTCTTTCACCCTGGTCTTGAAGAATCGGTATGGCTTCGTGCGTATGGCCCTTCGTCATGGGTAAGGACAGCTCTGGTCCAGAAGCAGGGATGGTGAAAGGATCCAAAAGCCCAGCAGGGAAGGAGGAAGGGGGTTTGAGGAAGTGGTGTCTAAAGTGGGAGCAGGAAGTATGCAATCATTGTTACTAACTAGAGCCATCATAACCATATATGATTTTTATTTGTCAATTTAAAAATAAAGGAAAGGAAAAAGAAGGAGGAGGAAAGCCACTTCTGGGCTGGAGTGGAGCCAGGGCTGGGTTCTGAAGGCATTTCTGCTTATGAAGGGAGGTGCCTCCCTCACCCTAGCCTCTCATTTGGGCCAATACCTCTATAAAAGGGCACTGGCTCCCCCAGCTCATACAGAGCCAAGTTTAGCATGTGGGAGAAAGGGAAGGAAGCCAAATGAAATGGCCCTGGGGTCTTACTGCATAATGATTCAGACCTGGGCATTCCCAGGAACAGCTGGGCTTGCTTCCCTTTAGTCTCTGCTGCTTTGCCCCCACAGGCAGCCTGCCCTAGGCTGTGGAGCCCCCCCACTCAGCCTGGGACTCAGCACAGCTGAACTGGGGAGCTGTTTGGGGAGCCCGTGGGCAGACCCAGGCACTACTGGTGATCAGCATGTCTTTTGTTCAGCAGGGCACCTATCTTTCTGGGCACTAAAGGCTGTGCTTTTCCTCTGCAGGGTGGCTCTAATCCCTGCCTATGCCTTTGGGGAGACAGATCTCTACAATCAGCACATTTTCACCCCTGGAGGCTTGGTCAATCGCTTCCAGAAGTGGTTCCAGAATATAGTACACATCTACCCTTGTGCCTTCTATGGGCGTGGCTTTACCAAGAACTCCTGGGGCCTTCTGCCTTATTCTCAGCCTGTAACCACCATTGGTGAGTGAGCCCTTCTGCTGGCAGGCTTAGTATATGATCTGGGCTCCAGCTCTGAGGATGAACCTCAGCTCTGGCTGTGCTCAGAGGCAGGGATCCTGGTTAGGATGAGTGGAGGGCTTCAGGTGATGGTGGGGAGAAGCTGGGCTTGGTGCACCGAGCACTTTCTGAGGAGTGAGCTATTCTGATGCTTTTTCCTTTTCCTTCTCTGCCTTCCCTGCAGTTGGGGAGCCTCTCCCACTACCCAAGATTGAGAACCCGAGCCAGGAGATGGTGGCGAAATACCACAAACTCTATATTGATGCCCTACGCAAACTGTTTGACCAGCATAAGACCAAGTTTGGCATTTCAGAGACCCAGGAGCTGGTGATAGTTTAACAAACATCCCCAGCCGCCCCTTGGCCCAGGTGGAAGGTGTGGAACCAGTGAAGATAGAAGGACACAAGTTGTCTATGGGGCTCCTGTTCCTGATTTGACCAGTCCTCATTAGGGGCAGGGGTTGTCCATTTGCTTGCTTTCAGCACTCATCGTTCTACTTCCATCTCTGTCTCCTTCTAGCTCTTTTCTTTTTTCCTTTGGGCTATGTCCCTCTAGCCCAAAGAGGCAGGGAAGACCCAAAGGCAGAGGTGCACTGAAAGCTCCCTCACGAGAGCATCAACACTGAGGAAAAGAATGGACAGAATGCATAGCCTGTCTTCTGATAGTGTGTGCACCCCAACTAGTCAGTTTGGAGGGCGGTAAGATCCCTGTGCATGTCTGATTTTCCCTAGTTCTCAAACAGCCACATTTCCTGGCAATGAGACCCTTGTAGAACTGGGTGCCTTCAGCTCCAGTGGCCTTCGAGTTCAGGCTCCACCACCTCCAAGTCATGTGACTTTGGCAATCAGTCACCTCTGAGCCTCAGTTTCCTCTTCTGTAAAATGAAACTCATAGTCCTTTCCCTGTTTATCTTAAAGGCCGTAGGGATGATCAAATGCTGTTGGGTGTGGGTGATAAACAGGAGAGCTACACAAATTATTCTCCTCCAACCACTTAATCCATTTCCTGTCCTTGAGCAAACAGTGCCTTAAATATTATAGCATCTCAATTTTAAGAATAAAGTATAGGATTTTGTGCTGAAAGTTGTGCCATGTCTTAGTCCAAACCCACTTTCCTACCTCATAAAGCTATAATAGAATGGGTCAATGGGTCAGGCTCAAGCCTAATTTCCTGTCTTTCCCCCAACAACTTGCCTATAATTACCTGGTCTTACAACTCTGCCCTTTGTTTGAGAGTCAAGTGAGGTACCAGGCTGCCAATAGCCATAAAGAACTCCCCTTCCTAGTAGTAAGTCTCTCAGACTCTTGGCCCAGTGGTTGTTGCACTGAGAACATACTTTGGCCCACAGGTCACTTCTTCCATCCCTCTTAGGGGGATGCCATTTGGTCCAATGATTTACTTGCATTGAATGTGAGTCTGATGTAGGACAGATATCCTGTGTACTTACTACAGTGTGACATGTTGCCTCTTCTCTGGGTGCTTGCCTTGTGTGATGATCTGTACACACTGCAGCAAAGACATGCTTTCACTTTTCTGCTGTCTCTGTTACTTCTTGTGCCATAGATCACATCTTCTCTGAGCTCCCACAAGGTGGTTTTTATGTTTGGTTTTTGGTGATGGGGATCAAAATCAGGACCTTGTGTGTGCTAAGAATATGCTTTACCACTGAGCTACATCTCAAGGTGTTTTTTTGATGTCGTGGGCCTTCTTGTGGTTGGTTTCCATTTTAAAAGATGCCTCTCTAAGGCAGCCAGAGGACCAGCCTGGTTGTAACACCCAACCATACACACCTGGCCACTGCCAATTTGGGGCTGCTCTGTATACATTGCTTAAGTGTCACCTTCTCTACCTGTGCAATAGGGACAAAGGCAGCTAGGGTTGTGAAAAGTGCCCAGAACTCTTTTGAGTGACATGTCCCTGAGTCGCTATCTATTCTTCCTGTGATCCTCTTCCTTAGTTAGGCCTCCACAGGGCTTCTAAACCAAGGGGGATGGGGCCAAGTCAGGGAAGCAGCACAGTGAGGTGGGAAGTGCATTGCACAGAGAACCAAATCAGGCTGCCGTGTTTGCTGATTGAGTGGCCTTAGGTGAGCTACTTCACACCTTTGAGGATACTTTAGTAAGGAGCTGAAGGCTGGATCTTCTCAATCAGTTTTGGGCCAGGCATGAAATATCTGTGATAGATGCCACAGTCTTAAGCTGAAGGTGACTCCATGCTGTGTGTCCCTGCCTCAGGACAACATGACTTTTGGCAGGACATCTAGACTCCTGGGCTGATGGTTCTAGGAGAAGATCTAAGGTGATGTGGATGGGGGGTGAGTGGTCTGGGACACACAGATGATGTGGGCTATTTGGACAGGAAATTCTGATTATTTTCCTTCTGTGCCTCCTTCTGAAGTGGGTGCCTTGGTCCTTCCCCTAGGTTATGTGTGGCATCATTTGCAAGGAATCATCTAACATGTAGGGGGTGCTCAATCCGATTCCAAGAATGGGGAGAAAGCGCTTTATTTGCAAAGAATAAACCATTAATTTACACAAACTTACATCCCTGTTTATATACATTATATATAGTTCATATACACAGTATCTCACACTGGATGCTGACCCCTAAAAGCAGCATTGGGCCTACTCCAGGCCACTCTCACAACAAGGCCCACCACCTTTCCCAGCTGGAAGCTTCTTGAATAAAGAAACACACTCCAAGCCCTCCTGGAGAGAGCCATGAAATGGATTAAAAGAACAAATCAGGTTCGGTCTTGGTGCTCGAATGGCATAGGGGAACAACTTCCAGGTGAAGATGGAACCTGAGGCAGCACTAGAGGGGCCTAAGGACTGCCTAGGTCCGGGTCAGTCTGGAGGCTTCCCATGTGGAGGCTGGCACACGGTGAATGCCTTGGTGGGGGCTAGAGGAGGCCTAAGGAGGCTGTTGCTGCTCTCCCTGCCTGGCCAGGCTCCTGAAGGGGGCTGAGCACTTCCAGTCTTAAGTCTGTGGGTGGATTAAAGAAAGTGGCCCTATGAGACAGAGGCTGCTCTGCCTCTTCCCTTGGCTGAGTCTGGAAGTCAGAGCTAGCTTCCCACCCTAGGCAGGCTACCTTCTCTCTCTGGGCATCAGTTTCCACAGGAATAACACAGGGTAGAATGTGTGGCCTATATTCTCTCTAAGGGCCTTTTTTTACTTGAAATTTCTCTGAATCTCTTTGCATCCACCAGAAGTGGCAGAAAATTAAAGTCTTTGTTTACCACCAGGATTTCTAGCCCTTTCCTGTTAAGCAAGAGATTTGGCTCACAACGGATGAAGGGGACTAAGGCAAGTACTACATTTTCCAGGGATCCAGTAGCTGAGCAGCCTCGAGCTGCTGCCTTTTGTGCTAGGTTGCCTCTCAAAGCCCAAGCGGCTGGCCAAGGCTCCTTCCATGCAGCTCTCCCTCAAACCTCTGTTATCTGTTTACCCACCAATGTCCTTGTCCCATTCTCCACACTAGCTGTGGCCCTCTGATAAACTCACATCAGCTTAATTCCAAACTGTAAATCTATGTCCACATTCTCCTATCAGTAAACCACTTCCCCACCTCACCAGTGTGCAGCCACAACAGGGCTTCCAGCTACCTCTTGCTTCCTTTGCCAGTACTCTCCTTGGGAAGGATGAGGGGCCAACGGGAAGCCTACTTCACCTATAATCCCTTCCATGTCTGGTGGATGGGACGGAGGTCAGAATGTCCTTCAGGGATACAACTAGGAAGCTTTTCCTCCTTTCTCATCACACCTATTTGGCTTTAGGACCAGTCCTCTCAGGTCTTCCCTCCATTCCTGAGAGATCCCGGCAGTGTCAAAGTATCTGTGGTATGGCAGAAAGAGATAAGGAACCACACTTTGTAGCTGTGGGAAGTGGGCTGGCTCCTGGAAGCTGGGCCTAGGATAATGAAAGGAGGACCTTGCCCACAATAGGGCTTCCATGTACAATGACTGCTCATTTCATTGGATGGTTAAAAGAACATGAGGGAAACTGGGCAGGGTGGCGCATGCCTGTAATTACAGCGGCTCGGGAGGCATAGGCAGGAGGATTGCAAGTTCAAGACCATAGGCAGTCTGTGTAACTTAGTGAGACCCTGTCTCAAAAAGTAAAAAATGGGCTGGGGGTGCAGCTCAGTGGTCCAGCACTTGCAGAGCATGCAAGTGCGAGGCCCTGGGTTCAACCCCCAGTACCACACACACACACACACAAAAAAAAAAAAAAAAAAAAAAAAAAAAACCCATGAGGGTTACTAGTTCTATGTGTCCCAGAAGTCTGCTGCCTGGACATGATGCCAAGAAGATTCTTCTGAACATAAGAGCTCTAAGGCTGATGGTTGTTTCCCAAGAAAACATCCCATTCTTTTGCCAGAGTCCCTGGCAGCCAAAACAATAGGCATGGCATCAAGTAATGAAAATGGGCATCACTGGGATTCTCCCTAAGACCTACACATTATCACTTCCATATTATCACTTTTATAGGTTCTCTCTAGATTCCAAATTCCACACAGTGCTGTGGTATAAGGGAAGAGCTTGAGAGACCTGGCTGAAGCCCAACATCTGTGACTTTACTGGGTGAAATCTTAGTCAAAGAACTACCTCTCTGTGCCTTACCTAAACAATGACATTTACCATATTCTCTGTCCTATCTTCTTCAATGGAAATAATAAAAGAGGAAGTACCTTCCAAACACTGAGAGGCACTGTCAGTCCTTGCTAAAACTGCAGACTTGTCCAAGGCCCTTTACAGAAGTTGGGGCCAGATGCATACCTAAAGCTTGCCTTACTTTGGGTTGCATTGCATAATGGAGGCCTGGCTCATCGCCTCTCACTCTAACCCTTGAAAGGTAAGCAGTATGGTTGCTTAGAAAGGGAAGGTTTCACAGCTGAGAAATGAGTGTCTGTTGTTTTTCGTGGATTTCAGCTGCCTGAAGGAACTTATTCCCCATCTCCTCAAAAGGAAACATGTTTCAGGAGCAAGAGGAGCAGATTGTACATGCCTGACCCTTCAAGCTTTGGGCTGGACATAGTGCCCTGAAGCCGGGCTTGGCTCAGGCAATTCAAAACAAGGCCCTTAAAGAGTCCTAGAATATGACCTGGCAGGAAGCTTGGGGTTAGGGGAAGGTGGCTTTGGACCTGAACTAGGAGGCAGATCTCTACCAAATGTCTAGATGCTGGCTGATCCTGAGCCTGACTTTAGGGAAGCAGCATGGGCTTCTTGTGCTGACTATGCTCTATTGTGATTTTCTGAAGAAACATGCTCAGTAGGCCAGCAGATGTTATCTTTTCAGATAAGGCCTGACTTAATGATCACTTGGGTTGCAGCAAGCTTCGAAAAACATCCCCTGTCATATCCCCACCTCTTTTCCTTTCAAGGCCAGGTAGAAAATCTATGCTTTGCTCAAAGGAGTCTATGGGTTGAGAATTTAGGGAGCTGTTGTGGTAGCTTCCTGTTGAAGGTCACAAATATTAGAACTTGAAGAGACTTGTAGAGGTCATCTAGTCTAACCCCTTGTGCCCAGGCACAATTTGATTAAAATTAGATGAGTAATACTTGTAATCCTTAATAAATGGAAAATTGTCTTGGTGCCTAGGTAAACTAAAGAATATCCCCAACTCACATGAGCCCAGGTCCCAAGTCAGGCACCTGTCTCAGACAGAGGTAGACTCTGTGGAGAACAAAGACAGGAGTTCTAGTCAGGCCATCGAGGGTGGCAGTTCAGAGGGGACCTCAGGCAGTTTTCTGAGCATGGAGCACAGCCGGAAACAAAGTGAGAAACATATGGTCTCAAGTATGGATTTGGGTCCTTACACAGGCAGAGTTATGGCTATTCCTGAAATGATTCCAAGGCATAGCAAAGTTCCCATATCTGGAGGCCAGGAAGCTGCCACAATGTGGCTCTTAGCCTGAGTTGGAAGAGCTCGCTTGCAGGTCACAGTACAGAGCAGCAAGAATGCTTCCACTGTTGAGGATGGCTTCTCCCGTGGTCTCTGCCATAAGCACCTGCCTTTTTCCTCCTTGGCCCTCTCCTTAGGCTGCAACCTAATGCTACTCCTGCCCCCACCTCCAGTCAAGAGAGCTCTCTTAGGGTCAAATGGTCACCTCCAGAGTCTGGAGTGCCTCTTTGCTTTCTTTGGCCTCCTGCTCCGGATCCTCATTTTAGTGCAACAAATGACAAATCTGAGAAGAGGGATTGAAGAGTCATGCCATAAGCCAGCAACATGGAGTCTAAGCAGGTTCTGCTTCCTTTAACTGTCCTGTTAACTCAGGGTCATTCTGGAAAGTCAAGCAGGCCTTGTCATCCTGGAGTCACTGGGGAATAAATAGCACTGGGGCACTTCCTCTCTGTGGCTGCAATGCCAATGTACCTCACTCCACAGCAGCACTTAGAGGTCTAGGAGGCCCAGCTCCCAAACCTGGGGCAGGGGCATGGGCAGGGGAAAAATAGTAGGGGAGGAATCTAGGATGCAGGGGCTTCACCCAGCCTGATGGCCCCAAAGAAGGTGGTGTGCTTGCTCATGTTGATAGAGATGTCGGCGTGCACCATCTTCACAGCAATCTTCTGCCGTGCCTTCAGAAGGCAGACACCCGCCGTATAGCAAGTGTTGTAGTTGGTCTTGCCCGTCTCGATGCTGCGGGTGCACTGCAGGAAAGGCTTCTCATCCACCACCACCTCATAGCTGGCAAAGTCAGTGAAGTTGATGTAGTACACCTAGGTGAGAGGCAACAAGAAGGGATTGGGGAAGAGAGGAAAGAGAGGGTGGGGCCCTCCCCTGGTGAGCAGACAGAACCTTCAGCCATGAGCTGCCAGTATACCTTGTGCAGGGGGCAGTGTCAAGGTGTGCTAGTTGGCCAGCAGGGGCGGCAGGGTGACAGGCTCATGCACTGCCCTTCTCCTACTCCAAAGGCTCTGGTGGCGGAGCAGACCTTTCTTACAATAGTACACCTGTCATAAACTCTCTGAGCGCAAGGACTGTGCCTGATTTGCCCCTTCACCAGCACTTCTCCCTGGTCCTGGCATGAAGCACAATACTCTGCATACCTTAGGTGCTCAATCAGTGCTCTAGATATAAGCTAATTTCCAATTTCCAGCCCTGAGGACTATTTTTGAGTAAACTAAGGAGTCATTGACCGCCAACAAGGGAGATCACAGTATCGACTGGCCATTTCTCCAGCACAATCACAGAAGCCCCCTCAGGTTGTAGCATACCCTCCCACAGCTGAACTTCTCTTCCTGACTCAGTGTGCCTGGGCCCTCTCATTCGATGATTGAGGAAACAGATCCAGAGAGATGGAGAGCTCGCCACCACAAATGCAATAATGGATTTGGAAGGGCAAACTCCAGGCCCATGACCAGGAAAGAGCAAGTGCAGACCTATGCTCAATGGCATAAGCATCATGGGGATTTTGCCAGCCTGTCACCATCAATGCCAGGGTCACCATCAATTCCCTCCTAGGTCCAGAAAATTAATGTTTCCATCTTTCATTACCCTTTTTCATCACATCCCACCCCCAAGCTTTGATTCTCCACCATCACTAAATGTAGCTGAGTCCATAGGACGTTGGGGTTATACCCACATGCTCCATAGGTACTGGGACCTTCATCTGACATGTTAAATCATGTTATGAAAGGCGATTCCCTCTACAGGCTCTTTTGGTGGGAGTAGTATATTCACATGCCATATCATCTCTTGGGTCAGAACTGAGCTATGCCAGAATGCTTGGTGTGCCTAGCAAATGCTTGTTAACCGACCTTCTCTGTCCTGTGACACCCATGTGCGGGCTCCATAGTCCTTCTGTCCATCCACCTGCTTGCAACACCCTTCCAAACCCCAACCTCAAGACTCATCTACTACTAGCTCTGTGGAGACCCCCCCAGTGGAGGCAAAAAATGGGGCTATAAATGGATGGGCACTGGCAGATCTGTGGGGAGTGGGCCCGGGGCAGGAAAGGGACAAAAGCAGAGGGAGAAAGGCCTGGGAGAATGATAGCAGAAAGGAGGCAAGAATAAAAGAAACAGAACGAAAAACAAATGGGAGGAAGAAGAAGGAAAGACAGTCAGAAATCTTTTTGGGGTGGAGAGAAAGTTCGCAGGAGCACTATTCATTATAATGTCCAAGCTAGCAGTGTCATGGGGAAGGGTTCTCAGCAGCTCTGGAACTGGAACTGATGTTCAAAAACTATGATGAGACTAAGTTCAAGTTTGGCTGTAGAACCAAATAATTCAGAGGGGAAACAAGGGCCTGGGGCCCTGCAGGAGGGAGTCAGACAGCAGGGTGTGGGAGGGGCTTCTTTTCACAGTTTTTCAATGATATTTGGCTAGGAAAAAAAACATGAAGTGGTGCCCTCCCTCTTTCCTCTTCAACTCCCTTCCAGTGCACTCCCTCCACCCCCCACCCCAGTCAAAGCAGGCAGATAGCCATTGGATGTTCTTGGCTGGCTTCACAGTGCCCCTATGTGGCCTGCCCGGGATCTGCATTCTGGGTACAAGAAGAGTTAGGCCTAAGACCGTACTCACTTCTACCTGACTATAGATGAAGTAGGTGCCGTCCACCAGTACCTCCAGCTCCCCACTGCGGGGATGTAGTTTAAACACCTTGGGGTTCATAGTGATGCGAGACCAGTCATTGAGCACTCCACCTGAAAGATCTCAGTATGAGAGAAGGGCAGTCACTCAGTACATGTCAGAATAATCTGGGCAATAGAAATCAGAAATACCAAGCAGTACACAACCCCAACCCCATCCCAGGCAGCCAGGAAGGCCAAGAAGGCCAAGCTTTAAGAAGACTGTTAGGAAGCAGGGAAGGTGAGCTGTTTATGAAGTGGCTGCCAGGCCTGCCTTAGGGCCCTTGGGGTCTGCATATCTGTCTTTACCCTTCCTTCTCTTACCCTTTTATCTGCAAGGGTCTATAACCAACACCTTCTAGATGGAATTGGGGTGAGTGGTACAGAGAGTGGGTACACTGCCCTATTTTCTTTGTTGTTATAGGGCCTGCACAGGCAAAATTCAGACACTGAGTGGCAGGCTAGGGCTTATTATCCAATTTTGCTTTCCTAGCCATAGCTCCCGAATCCCTCTCCTGTCTCATAGGTTCATGAGTTTTCTCCTTTTCCTTCACGGATTCCTTTTAATGGCTCCTCTGTGCCCACTCCTTTCTGGAAAGCCTTCTCAGGGTCCCAGGCAACAACTTAGCCCAATGAACTGTCTCTCTGGAGCCAGTGACCACCAGGAACCAGTCCCCATAGGTGAGAAGGCTCTCTGTGAAATGGAGGAATAGACTGCCAGGTTTCAGGGGAGCAGCGAGGAGGATAGGGGAGGGTGCCTGGGAGTGGAGGCACCCTTGACGAACATCTGTCTTTTCACTATCCCAGTCAGGAGAGCCAGCATGTAAGGATGGAGGAAAATTTCTCATTTCATCCTGCAGAAAGAAAGATATTCCTTCCCACCACAGAGGAGGGAGCCTAAGCCCATGGTGGCCTTTCCTCCTCTCAGCCTTCCACTCTTCACCCAAGACATTATACTTTTAACATCCATCCTTTGCCAGTCCCAGAAAGCTTGTCTCTCTGAGGAATGAGGAAAGAGTCCTTCTGGAAAAAAGTGGTTATCTTTCCTCAAAATGCAAATTAGATGGCACAAGAGTTAGGAGGAGATGCCCTGGCTCTGCCCCTATGATGTCCTCCCAACTCTGAGCCCTCACTTCTTCTTCTGTGGTTAGCAGAAACTACTACTGGAGATTGGCCCAGAGGGACTAGAAATAGTCTTGCTTTATGGTAGTGGGAGCAAAACCAGTAGCTGTTGGCATAGAATAAACATTGGGGCCACCACACTCTAGACACCTAAGCAAATCTATTTCCTGTCTTTCCTAGTCTTCTCTCGACAGATGGTGATCATGGTCAACCCAGGGGCTTGGGGCCCATGGTACTTAGCTCCCAGCAGGGCCACTTGGGTTTTGGTCTCATTCTGTTCCTATTTATATGTTTGAGGCTATTAAGTCAGGCATCCAGGTGGCTGTCAGGAGAGCAGCTAAGTCCAGTCACTAAGAAAACTCATCACATAGCCAGTTCAGGACTGACTGGGCTCTTGGAAGCTGTCCTCATGTAACAGGTCTCTTAACCTTCATTTACTATCTTTGCTCACAACCCCTCCCTTCTACTCCAAGCTCCATAAGCATCTGGCATCTTGGCTGGCTTGCTGCTTCCCAAGGCTCCCGTGGGTTTATGCATTTTAGGCTTTGGGCACCCTGGGGACTGGACATTATTTGAAAGTACTGTTCTTTAATGAGTGTTCATGTCTCTTTGGGGAAGAAAATGAACCTAATCATTCAGTGGAGTGTATATACACATCACTGAAGTAGCACAGCAGAGTGAAAGAGTCAGATAAATGTAGTTTTGAAACTTGGCTCCTAAACTTAACTGTGAAATCTTAGGCCAGGTAATTAAACTGTCTGAGCTTCAGTTTTCTGTCTCTGTAAAAGGGAGCTAACACCTACCTCATAGGGTGGTAGTAAGGGTCAAATGAAGTAAAGGATGAAGAAAACATGTTGAAAACTCTAATGCACCATACGAACATAAAGCAGTGTGATTTATTATGGTATTATCCAATCTCTTTGGGACTCTGTTTCCTCATCTCTTAAACACAGGGATTACATTAAATCAGTATTTCTCAGTCTCATTAAACATGTTCTTGCTTTTAATAGACACTAGCATCTCATACTCCCTGGAGACCACAACATGTCTCCTCTTCTCTGAGAGAAGCACCCCTCCACCCATTTTCTGTGTAGAGTCACTAGACAATAATTTAAATAAATTATCTTCTCTAATTTGTACTGTTTATTAAATTACACATATCTCCATGGTGACTGACATAGCCTGCCTCCCTCAAGAATATTTAGGTAGTTGATGTCTCATGTCCTTTTCTGCTCCCCTATTGTTGTTAGGTGCTGTTACTGACTCCTAGTGACTCTCATATGGTCTTCAATGGCTGGTTGTTTCGGGATTGCTTCGGAAGTGGATTGCCACGTCCTTCTCTGGTTTTTTTTTTTTTTTTTTTTTTTTTTAGGTGCTCAGAGAGTGCAGAGCAGCACTCTCTACCACCTGAGCTAAACTCCAAAATGCAATTAAGGTGTAGCAACTGGTGCACATAGTTACTCAGACCAGCCAGTAGAGGGCACGATGGAGTAGTGAATGCTCCCCTGTGCCAAGGGTACTTCAGGGGCCTGGAAGGAACTAGGCTGAGTGCTTATTTGGAGGCTGGGGATGAGAAAGGGAGAAGCTCCTCTTAGGCAGAGAGTTTACTTTGATTCTTACCATTCTTGACTTGAATTGCTGACCCTTGTCCTTGTAGATGCACCACAGCTGGCTGGGAGGATGAGAAGGAGAGAGTCTCTATTATGGCTGCTTGCTCAGCCACACATTCCCATGTTTCTACCCCTAGTTTCTAGTCTCCTTTTGTATCCCAATTCTGATCCCTTTCCTCTGTCTTGGGATGTTAGTAATTATGTTTCTACCAAGGGCGATATGATTTTGTAGTTCTGCTGCTTCCTAACTACATGACCTCAGCTAAATGTAATGCTGCTGAGCCTCATTTCCCCAACTGTAAAATGGGGATTATAAGAATCTGTCTGTGGCCTCTCTCACAGGGGCGTTTGAAGATCGAATGAGGTGATGGCCCTGCAATGCCACCAGGCACTGTGCAGCTGTGTAGATTTATCACTGTGGCCAAACAGCTGTAGTGAGGGTAGTTGTGAGGAGACAAGGCAACGCCAGGCAGCAGAACCTGCCAATAGAGAGAGATTAGGAAGCTCAAAGACTAGGGAGGAGCCTGTCAGGCCATTAAGGCAGACGCCCAGGCTGGCCTTGGCCTACAGCTAGTTGGCTGTTTTTCAAGGACATACTCTTACACTTCTCAGCTCCAGATCCCAAGCACTCTGAATGCCATCCAGGTGTCTGGGCTAGCTGGGGAGTTGGAGGCTCAGGTGAACAAGCCTGACTGGCAGCTCATTTCTTCTGACCATTGAGCCTGGCTATAGGGACCCTCTGTCTCATGTGGAATGTGGAAATATGGTCCTGGTAAGACTGGGTTCCCTTGAACCCAGGCAAAGCTTTTCTATTCACAGACATGGGAGGGAGCCAGGAATGAAAACCTCAGAAACTCCAGGGCTGCCTTCAAGATAAAGAAAGCCTCAGGGAATATCATAGGGAGCTAAGTTCAAGGTGGCCGTAAACTGGTGGCATTCCCTCTTCCCCAGGAAGACAGCAATCCCCAGCCAACCTGGTTTTCTCGATTTCCAGCTTTATCAGCAGCACCTGCAAAATAGGACAGGACAATCAGAGGGCATACTCTTTCTACTTCTGTTTCTCCTCACCTCAGCAGCCACTGACACTGAGCCCCGAGACAGACTTGTCTGCGCTTTATTTTCCAGTGCTTAGAGATGGAGGGAGAGTCAGAGTGCAACATAGGGCCCTTGGGTGGGGGAGAACACCCCTTCCTTCCTGTTTTCTTTCCCTGACCTTTATCTTCAGAGGGCCTGGCACCCAGCAGGGAAGCTGGCCTTTTGCCAATACTGGCCCAGACAAGCCTCCCTGAGCACCCATGGAGAGTGATAAGATGGCATCCCAGTCACGAGTACCCCTGTGACAATGCCACTTGCTTCTCTAGCCTTTTGCTCCCTTTTTGATAATTGCCTTCATAGAGCCCATTGCCATTTGTAAAGATCTTGTTTCTTTAATTGTCTCTCTCTGTCTCTAGGACAGAAATTCTATGAGAACAGGGACCACTTAGCAATATATCTCTTTGTACACAGAAATTGCTCAATTAATATTTGTGGAATGATTGGATTAAAAAGCCCCTAACTCTGTCTCTTGTGGCCATGGTAACACTGCTGAGCTGTGTTTGAATTACAAGGGAAAGAATCTCAGTTCTGCTTGGACTTGGAGAAATAAGCTGTAAAGAGTCCATTTCTTTAAAACCCCAAGATACAGGACGGGATCAGGAGAAAGAAATAACAACTAACAAAAGCCCAGGCAGTCTGACTTCTGTCAGCTCCAATTAGGCATGTTTGGATATGCAGCCATAACTTCTAGATGCCCTTCTGAACCCCAGGAGAAAGATGCAAAGGGATGAAATGGTATCTGAATAGGCAGTGTGGTGGGGTAAGGACAAACACAAAACACATTGGTTTTGAGACAGGATGACCTTGGTGCCTGGGTTTGCTGCATCCACAGCCTGAGTGACTCATAAATTTCTAACTAATTGACTGCAAATGAGTACTTGTCTATATCTACAGGAAAGGTGCCCCAGAGTTCATGGGGTAAACCTGTGTCAGGGCTTGTCATTGTATCCAATCCCCAACATTCCTTTCCAGAGCCTATTTCCACGCAAACATCAGCATGTGGAGCTAGATGCTAGGAATAAAAACAGACCAAATCCATGTTCCATGGGAACTCCAGTGAACCATTAGGGCTTCTGTCTCTTGCTTCTGTTTCTGAATCATATGAGTTTACTGTCCCAGTATACAGAGGCTTAGAGTTGTGGGTGGGGGGAGGGTAATAGAAGCATTGACATAGGGCTGGAACAGGTAGCCTGTCCTTCATAGGTTGGTACCAACAAGAGATTAGAACAGACCAGGTCCTGCCATCTTGCTCAATTCCTAGTTCTACACTGGGCTAGGAGACCCACATTTCTTATTGCACACCAATTCTACCACCACTGATTTAAACTGCTCTCTGCATTGCCACTCCTGCTCTACAAAAGTACTTATAAGGTTCCTAGGAGGTGGAGAGACAGAGGAACTCACCAGAAGGTCCCTGAAGGCCAGGAGGTCCTTGAGGACCAGGAGGTCCAGGAGGACCAGGTGGTCCCATAACAGTGGTTCCTGGAATTCCAGGGATCCCTGGAATCCCTGGGGGTCCTTGAGGTCCTGGAGGTCCTGGAGGTCCAGGGGGACCATTGGGCCCAGGTGGCCCTGCTTTCTTTCCTGAAAAACAGGATTCGGTGTTACATTTGTAGTTATTTATTGCCAAGAGTGTTCTGTCAGGAGTATATTTTCAGGAGTTCTAGAGATTTCTGATGACACAAAGTCAGGCCTCTGGAAGTTTATGCTAAAGAACTAGATACCTTGATTACACATACCTTCCCTCCATTAGACTTGAGGCTACAGAAATAAATGGCCCTAAAGGAGCTCAGTCTAGTGGGGAAATAGTTATTGTCACAGGATAATAGAAGTGCTACATTAGTGGTAAGAGCCAAATGATGAAGAAATTAGGGAAGACTTCAAAAAGGAGGTTATATTTCAGTAAGTCCAAAAGATGAGAACTACCAAGCAGTCAAACTGATGGGTCACTTTGTGGTTCTTTTTAGAATTGGGCTATTGTTGAAGAGTGTGGGATTTTCATGTTTACTGCCCAGTTTTGTAGAATTAATATGGATAACAAGAGGAAGCTGGACACCTTGGCCTCAGGAATAACATCAACTCTAGGAAGATTCCTACAAGAATCAGGATATGCAGGAGATGGGGGTGGGGTGGGGCAGTGCTAGCTGGGAATAAGGTATGAGGAGTTTTGGAACTGGGAGGTCGGTGGAGAGGGTTGGAGAGGGAGAGATGGAGGATATTGAAGAAAAAACAGGAAAGAAGGGGAGGCAGAGTAGAGAGACCTGAGGAGGAGGCAGCAAGCTTTGCTTTCTCAGCTGACCTCTCTAAACTCTATTTTTAAAGATCTCTGGGAAAGGAAATTCTGAAAACTTCCTTGGTTACATGTTCCAGCATTTATCACCCCTCACTGCTCACTGTTAGGAAGTTCTTTGGTATATTTAACTGAAAGTCTTCCTGTGGCAGTTTGAACTTTTATTCTATTCTTTGTGTAGGTAAAGAAGAATAGTTATCATATCCATAAAAACTCTCATATACTCAAAGACATTAGATTACCTATCAATTTCCATTTTTATAGGCTAAATAATTTACCTTCCTAGAGTCTTTCCTTAGAGGCTGTATTCTTGAGTATATTGTTTATCATGCCCACTGATTCCTTCCCCTTTCCTTTTCACTATCCTTCCAGAACAATCTCAGCCCTCCTATCTCATATTCCAGTCCTTCCATCATCCCTAACATGATGTAGCCATGTTAAGTGAGTCATAGCTGTGGTCTTGAACCCAAGCCTCCAGCCTACTATTGAGTCGCTCTGCTCTGGGAAGACCCACTCAAGGAGTGCAGGTGATCATAGGTTGCTGTCTTTTTCCCTTCACCACCTTCCCACAATTTTGTGGAAGTCCCACGAATGGGAGCCTTTTACTAGATTTTATCACAATGTCCTAGTCTTACTTTAAAACCTTCTTACTGACTCCATTTCCCTGTTCCTCAAACTCTTAGCCTAGATAATCCTGTCCTGATTTATCATGTCCTCCTTTAAGAATAATGCTTCATATCTAAGAAACCAAGTATTCAGGAAGAGGCCAATTGTCTATGTCTAACTACATTTGCATTTGGAATGGAACAGTGGATCATTATGGGGCCTCTTCCCCAAGGAGGAAAGAAAGAAAGGTACAGAGAGCATTTCTCTCAGAGTTCCAATAGCCTTAAAGACCTAGAGGCATGAGCTTTAGAGTTTTCCTTGCACTTAGCAGCAAAAGATTGGATCTGCCCAGTTTCTAGATCTAGCCAATTTTAAGATGCTAAACAGAAAAACCATCTCCCTTCAAATTTGGGCAGCTTCCAAATCAGGCTTATTCAATGCCCAAGTTTCAATTCTAGCTAGTGTAGTGGAAAGAACACAGAATCTGTACTCAGGAGATAAGGATGTAAGCCCCAGTTCTGCCACAGATGCACTTTGGGCAAGTCCCTTCCTCTCCTTGAGCCTTAGTTTCTCCATCTGTGAAATGAGTAGGTTGGCCTCAATTTCTCTGTTTCCTCTAGAGACTGAGGTTCTGTGAGGAGGACTGAACTAACCCTGAAAGTCCGGAATATTTCCTAGCCTGAATATAAGGTTTGCTTCTTCCTCCTTACTTTGAGTGGAATAAACACAGAGGATGACACACTTTAGGATGTTCTGGGTCCCAGCATCTCCAGGACTAACAGATTTTCCAGCTAAAGTGTTGTGTGGATAGCACAAACTTCAACTTTAAGAATGTGAGTCTCCTGTAATTGCTTAATGTAATTTTGCAAGAATTATAGCCAGAAACTCCTCAAGTCTAAGAGAATAATGGTTACAGTATAAACAGAGAATGTTCACTTATGAAAATGTTAGAAGGCATTTGAGAAAAAGCTCCTGCTGTGATCTAGTTCTACAGCTGGCTTTCTTTGCTTCTCTGCAATCAGACAAGTGTGCTTCTCCTACTTGCATACTTATAGAAAGTGTGGTTCTGAGAAGAACATGAGCAAAACATGAGCACTGGACAAGGAAGAATTCCTTCTCCAGATTTCCTAACTTTAATGGAATACTTCATGATACAAAAGCCCACAGATGTTTGTTCTTAGATAGTTACCCTGTGTAGCCTTAGATAAAAAATATACACATTCCTTTCAAAGCTAAACTTCATCAAAGGGTCATTTCCCTAACCTTTGTCTAAGTCCCAAATGTTCAAAGAACAACTAAAAGCAAGGGAGTGAAAGAGGGGGATAAGGGAAAGAGAGGGGAAGATAAGGATAGAGGAAGTGAGGGAGCTAGTTATGGTAAAATTCCATTAAAGGGTGGAAATTAAGTGAACAATTCAATTTATCTCCTCAGGCATGTGTCTATTCACTGTGTCCAAGGAAATCTGTATTAAATAGCTTCTAAACCAGTTGGTAGAGTGCTGCTCTGCACTCTCTGAGGCCCTGGGTTTGATCCCCAACTCCACAAAAATGGGAGAAGGACCTGGCAGCCCACTCCGGAACAATCAGCCATTGAAAACCCAAAGAATAGCAGAGAAGCACTAACATAGTGCCTGGTATGGCACAGTATTGGGTAGTGTTTCATTCTATAGTACATAGGGTCACTATGAGTTGGACCAGACTTGATGGCATGTAACAACAACAACAAAATCACTTTTATCCAAAGTAAATATTTATCAGGGCTACAAACCCATGAAAAATTGGGTTCAGGTTCAGGTGTGGGTTCAATATGTTAAAATTTACAGGGTTTGGGTTTGGTTTGGGTTTGGGTTTAAAATTCTAATCCTATGTGTAGAAAGACATTTTTTTTTCAATTTAAATAGCTAATGATACAAAAAAAAATTAAAAGTTAAACCCAAATCCAATTTTCCCCTGGGTTCAGGTTCAGTTTGAAGCCCTACTATGTACACATAGGATTTAACCAAACCTGAACTCAATTTTTTTTGTAGGTTTGAAGCCCTGTGTTTAAGGCTTATGTACATTGTCTTTCCAGCAATGTCCCATACATAAGGTAGTAGTGCTGGGCAATGATCAGAGTTATAGTTTCTACCTTAAAGGGATATATCAAGAGTTAAGTACTAAATGCTTGAAAACCAAATTTACTTTCTTAAAAGACAGAATATCTTGGAGGTGAATGCCCAAAGCCCTACAGAGAAAGGGTTCCTCACTGACTCAAGCTCCCTGGATGTTTTCTAACTTCACTCAGTTCGGGTCCTCAGGAGGTCAGGCCATTCCTCAGCTTCCTTACAACAGGAAGATAAGTTTTATATGTGGACCAGGGTACCTCAAGGCACCAAAGTACCCTAGAGCTCAAAGGAGTGGCAGCCTTCATATAGAACTAGTTTTTTTGGCCTAGTTTGAGGTTGATAATCTACTCTAGAGAGCTCCATAAATTTTAACAGATAGAATCATTTCACCTAAAGCATTTTAATGAAAAAATCATTAGTTTTATGCTATTATCTTCCTTCCAGGTCACAACCCAGAATCAAACATACATAAAATGGTTTCATAGTTGGTTCTTTTAGTGCTAAGGAGTGGACTGTATTTGCCCAGTCATGTCCTTGGGACTTGTTTTGTCTTTGGATTCTCCTCATCAAGTAAGCAGATACTTGTAGAAGCCCTCAGACCCATCCCATCTCAGGTACAATGGGGGCTTACTGAACCAACAACAGCACAATGAAACTACCCAACTAGAAGCTTCTTAAAAACACTAAAAGACCATAATAATATTTTCAGCTTAGTTTTTCCATCATGGAGAAAATGATATTGAATCTCCAAAGCAAGACATGGCATGTCTCTATCTGGGAAATTAAATAAGGATAGCCTTTTTCTTATAAGCTGTCTCAGGTCTTCATTCATACCTGATCACTGATTTGACAGAGGAGGGCAAAAAGAAGAAAAAAGAAGGGCAGGGGAGAGAGGAAGGAAGAATGAAGGAAAATTGTGGACTGAATTGTTTAGAAGATAGAACAAAAAAGAAAAACAAAAATAACTTTTATGTGTTGCTAGATAATCAATTCTATCATTCATGGATCATTACTGAAAAGCCATTTCTTGTTCTTTAGAAACTGCAATACTCAAACAGATCATATGTGATTGAATAAAACAATAGACAGCTAATGTTAAATAAAATTAATACAAAGTTCTACTTCTTTGATTTTTTCTTCTAATTTTAAAAAGACACAACATGACAATTTTACAAAATCAGGAGTTCAACTTACCTTTTTTCTTATTCTTAACAGGACCTGTTAAAAAAAGAAAATGAAAAATTAAGTTAGTGAAAATCAACAGAAAAGATTTATTCTCTAAGACAGTCACTAAGGGACCTCCAAGATACTGAAATTTTAAGGAAGCCTCACAGCAAAGGGTCAGGATTTTGGCAAAGTATCTTCTAAATATTCTAAATATTGAGCCTCCCCAGTCTGTTTTCTGACTTTTGAGACGACAAAAATTACAAGAAAGATTCTTCCCATGAGAGAAAAAAAATCTTTCAACCTCAGTCACTAGGGTGAGAGAATGGGTACTTCTCTGTAGAGATGAAGTGTCCAGAAACACACAACTCAACAACCTTAGGACGGTATTCCATTAATTCTGCAGGTCCTGAGGTTGAAGAGTCATGCATTCAGGGGAGAATCTGATATGAAGTCTCATGTAACAAAGCTAGAAAGAAGAAAGGGTTGTTTCATGGAAGGAGCAGAGCAGCAGCAGTTTACTTTTTAGTTACTTCCTTATGATTTGATTTGTCAGTTATTAAAACAGTGCAACCATCATATCCTCATGTGGGAACCACATGCACTTTCATTGCAATTTACCATAACTTAATAGATTCTTTAAAAAGAAGTGTCAACAGTTTCGTCGGCAGTGAAAGCAGAAGTATTTTCTTGGGAATTGCTTTTATGGAAAACAATTTTAATCAATAGGAGGAACTCAGAAAATCCAAGGCTTTTTAAATATAGTTAGGTGATGATCCCTCCCTAGACACATACTGTTTAGGTCTCTCTTAGTCATTTCCCCTTCTAAGGACCCAATTCTCTTCATTCTGTTGATGGATCTAATTTTTTTTAGATATGGGTAATTAAAATCAGTTTGGAGCCATACCACTCTGGTGTCTGATCCTGTCAGATCTTGGAAGCTAAGCAGGGTCGGGCCTGGTTAGTAACTGGATAGGAAAAGGCCTGAGAACACCAGGTGCTGTAGGCTTGGGAGAAGGATCTGGCAGCCCTTTCCCAAAAAACAATCAGCCATTGAAAACCCTATGAATAACAGAGAAGCATGAAAATAGTGTTTTGCATGCTGTACATAGGGTCACTATGAGTTGGACACCTACTCGACGACACCTAACAATTAAAATCTGTTTCAAACTCTCACAAACACAATATTGTACATTAAGCTGCTGTCAGTGCCCTCAAGGGCTTACAAAAAGCACATCAAGCATTAGTGTATTATTCTATATTTTATAAAGCATATTTCCATATATGATCTCATCTGATCCTTGCAACAAGCCTGGAATGATCTCTATCTATGGTAGCCGACTCTGTTGGAGGTCAGTAGAGTCTCTAACCTGGTGGGCTTCCAGTGTGTCCTGCAGAGCTGCACAATCTTCTTAAAAAACCAATGTCTATGTAGACTTCACTAGCAAAGAAATGTGCAACAGTAGGACTTCTATGCAGGAGATGTTTTAGGTTGGGTTGAGCAACCTGCTACACTGAAGGTCATAAATTTCCATTCTCGTATCCTCCTTTTTCTTCTTTTCTCTCCTCCCAGTCCTTTGTCTTTTTTTCTTTCATTTCTTTTTTCTTTTCTTTTCTTTTCTTTTTTTTGCTGCCCATCCTTTGTGTTTTCTAACAGCCTCAAGCATTGTTGAGAATGTTCATGGAGGTTCTGGCAGAGAAGCATGGCTACACAGATACTACTGAGCAAGACACAGCAACTCAATCTGAGAAGGGCCTCCTCCTTAAACAAGAAAGCTGTTTGGGGAAGGATTTACACAGAGATCCCAGCCCCACCAGCCAGCTACCAGCTGGCCAGTCAAATGCCTCAGCCATGGAGAACAGTAGAGTGACAACCACTGGCAGTCACTCTACTGTCATAGCTAAACTGTGCTAGTCCTGATCAAGATTTTGGCCATTGGGCTGGACGGGGTGGCGCATGCCTGTAATCCCAGCAGCTTGGGAGGCGGAGGCAGGAGGATCGCAAGTTTGAGACCAGAGGCAGTCTGCGTAACTTAGCAAGGCCCTGTCTCAAAAAGTAAAAAAATGGGCT
>VMDO01022629.1:0-33193 GCA_007922755.1 Pedetes capensis | reverse complement strand
ATGTCACATTGAAGACGAAGGTGCGTCTGACTCATGCCATGGTATTTTCAGTTGCATCATATGGTTGTGAAAGCTGGACATTGAACAAGAGAGACAGAAAAAGAATTGATGCTTTTGAATTGTGGTGCTGGAGATGTCTATTGAATATACCATGGACTGCCAAAAAACCAACAAATCTGTCTTAGAAGAAGTGCAACCAGAGTGCTCCTTGGAAGCAAGAATGGCCAAACTGCATCTTACATATTTCGGACATGTAGTCAGGAGAGATCAATCCCTGGAGAAGGACATCATGTTTGGGAGAGTGGCAGGTCAATGCAAAAGAGGAAAACCCTCCACCAGATGGATTGGCACAGTGTCTGCAACAATGGGCTTAAACATAAATAAGATCGTTTGCCTGGCACAGAATTGGGAAGTGTTTCGATCTGCTGTACATAGGGTCGCTATGAGTCGGACTCAACTCCACAGCACCTAACAACAACAACAACAACAAGAGTTTTCAACAGGACTTCTAAGGGGAAAGCGAGGAGATGGGAAATATACACAGAAGGGAGCAGAAAGGGATTCCTTGAGTTCAAGTAGTCTGGAGGTAAACAAGAAAACAGCATGTGTGTAGGGGATGGTGGGAGGTGTAGGGGGAGTGCAGTGAAAATCATTGAAAGTTTCACAGGCCAAACATTTCATTTGTATCTCGACATTTTTCCTACCTCAGCTTTTATGTAAATGGATTTCTACATCTCCAGGCTATAATTTTTGTAACATTTAATGATGGGGGCCGGAGGGAAGAAGGTGTGGACCAAAGCAACTGATTCATTTTACTTCTCAAAAAGCAGATTTGTAGGCTCCTGTTCTACTCTTGGAAGTTAACTTTATCTATTTATTTATTTTTTAAATTTAACCACATATTATATTTGTCATCTTACTTTTAAAGAAATTATTAACATGTTAATCATGCATATAAAAGGGTTCGCTGTGATATTTCCACACTAGCACAGCATGCCCTGATCAAATCCAACATCCCTTTAACCACCCTTCCTGCAGTTCACTTTAAAAGAAGGATTGTCAGCTGGCTGCAGTGGCTCACGCCTATAATCCCAGTGACTTGGGAGTCAGAGATAGGAGTAATCGTGAATTCAAGGGCAGAGACAGGCTGCATACTTAACAAGACCCTGTCTCAAAATTTAAAAAGAATTAAAAATGGTCTGTAGGTATAGCCCAGTGGTGGAGTGCCCTGAGTTCAATCCCCTAGTACTTTTGACAGAGAGAGAGAGAGAGAGAGAGAGAGAGAGAGAGAGAGAGAGAGAGAGAGAGAGGATTGTATAGTTCTCTGATCAAGGTCCTTCCCAATTTTCATGCTCCTTCTGAGTTATACAAGTTAGGGACAACCATCCTCCAATCTAGATAAAGACCTGGCATTTTGAATAGAGAAAAAAAAAAAAAGAAAGAAACAAAGAAAGAAAACATGGACTGGAAGAGGTCATACCAGAGTGTGCCTGGGCCGAGAATGGGCTGCTGCTTGCATGTTAGAGAAACAAGCATTACTAGCTTACTCATCAAGGAGGGTGATGCCATAGACCAGTGGAGCATCATATCTTGGTTTGGACTTGGATGGAGATTTCTGAGATCACTTGTAAAGTCTGATGCCAAGAGGTATGTGGAGAGTCTTGATACTGTCATGGACCACAGTCTGGTGAACGAGACTGTTTTCACCGAATAGTATCCAAACTTGAATGCAAGGATTTGTTTCTTCATGTTAAACTTTTCATCAGTGTCTGACTCCTGGCAACCCTATGTACAACAGGTGAAACAGTATTGTTAGTGCTTCTCTGCTATTCATAGGGTTTTCAATGGCTGATTGTTTTTTGGGAATGGGTTGCTGGATCCTTCTCCCAAGCCGACAGCACCTGGTGTTCCCTGTCAGTCTCCTATCCATGTACTAACCTAACCCTGCTTAGCTTCTGAGATCTGACTCAATTGGCCTCCACAGTGGCCCTGCTGCAGGCTTAATCCTAACCATTGTTGTTGTTAGGTGCCATCAAGTCATGTCTGACTCATAGTGACCCTCATAGGGTTTTCAATGGCTGACTGTTTTGGGATTGCCTTGGGAGTGGATTGCCACATCCTTCTCCCATCTTTGCAGTGCTGGGAATCAAGCTCAGGACCTCAGAGACTGCAGAGCAGTGCTCTGCCAACTGAGCTAAATCCTAGCCCCTTGATCCTAACTTCTTGTTTTTGTTGTTAGGTGCCACTGAGTCAGTATCTGACTCATAGTGAACCTGCATACAACAGGGGAAACACGATTGTCAGTGCTTCTCTGCTGTTCATAGGGTTTCCAATGGCAGATTGAATTTTAGGAGTGGGTTGCCCAAGCCTACAGCACCTGATGTTCCCAGGTGGTCTCCCATCCAAGTACTAACCGGGCCTGACCCTGCTTAGCTTCCGAGATCTGATGGGATCAGATGCCACAGGGCTATAGCTGCAGACTGATCCTAACTAGGTAGGCATAAATAAATTAACAGAATGGTGTTCACTGGAACTAAGAAATTAATCCCGAGAGGGGCATAGTGACATGCTCCTTTAATCCCTGCTACTCAGGCCACTGAGGCAGGAGAATTGAAAGTTCCAGGCAACATGTGATACCCTTTCTCAAAATAAAATAAAAAGGCACAGGGATGCAGAATATTTTCCAGGCATGTACGAAGCCCTGGATTAACATCCCAGTACCACCACACACACACACAAAAAAAGGTAATCCAGGTTGGAAGCCTGGATTTCTGTAGGCCTCATGGACTCCATAAGGAAATAAGAAACTCCAATATTGGCTATGAGTATTTTGAGAGGACTCATTACAACATATGGTCCTGAAACAAAGGAGAGGATGCACCAGCTCCTTAGTATCTAAGGCGATTTCCTCGCAAAATGAGGATATATTTGGCAGGAAGCTCTAGTCATCTCTATAACTGGTGGGGGATTAGTTGGCTATGCTGAATAACAGACAACTTCAAACTTCTTTATTGTTACATGCTGACGAGTTGGGTCTGACCCATAGCGACCCTGTGTACAACAGAACCAAACACTCCCCGATTCTGTGCTGGGCACACAATCTCTTTTATGTTTAAGCCCATTGTTGCAGACACTGTGTCAATCCATCTAGATAAAGTTATTCTTTTTTTGTTGTTAACTCACCAGTCTCCCAAACATGATGTCCGTCTCCACAGATCGGTGCCTCCTGACAACATGTTCCAAATACCTAAGATGCAGTCCAGCCATCCTTGCTTCCAAGGAGCACTCTGGTTGCACTTCTAGGACAGATCTGTTGGTTCTTTTGGCTGTCCATGGAATATTCAATATCCCTCTCTAGCACTATAGTTCAAAAGCATCAATTCTTCTCCTGTCTCCCTTATTCAATGTCCAGCTTTCACAACCGTGTGATGTGATTGAAAATACCATGGCATGAGTCAGGTACACCTTCATCTTCAATGTGACATCTTTACTTTTCAGCACCTTAAAGACATCTTTTGCAATAGATTTTCCCAATGCAATGCATCTTTTGATTTCTTACCTGCTGATTTTGTGAGTGTTGATTATAGAACCAAGTAAAACAAAATCTTGGACAACTTCAACCTTTTCTCCATTTTTCATGAAGTTACATACTGACCCAGTTGTAAGGATTTTTGTTTTGCTGATGTTGAGGTGCAATCCATACTGAAGGCTGTGTTCTTTGATCTTCATCAGTAAATGTTTCAAATCTTCTTCACTTTCAGCAGGCAGAGTTGTGTCATCTACCTAATGCAGGTGTTAATAAGTCTTCCTCCAATCAAGATACCAAGTTCATCTTCATAAAGAACAGCTTCTTGGATTATTTGCTCAGCATAGAGATTGAAGAGGTATGGTGAAAGGATACAGCCCTGATTCACACCTTTCTTGACTTTAAACCAGGCAGTGTTTCCCTGTTCTGTTCGAAAAACTGCCTACTGGTCATGTACAGAGTCTTCATGAGTACAATTATGTGCTCTGGTATTCCCATTCTTTGCAGTGTTACCCATAACTTGTTATGATCCATAGTCAAATAAATTTGCCTAGTCAATAAAACATAAATAGACTTCTGGTATTCCCTGCTTTTGGCTGATACCCATCTGACATCAGCAATGATGTCTCTGGTTTCACACCCTCTTCGAATCCAGTTTGATTTTCTGGTAGTTCCCTGTTCATATACTGCTGCAGTTGCTTTTGAATGATCTTTAACAAAATTTTACTTGCGTGTGATATTAATCATTCAATACTTTCCACATTCTGTTGATTCCCCTTTCTTGGGAATAGGCACAAATATGGATCTCTTCCAGTTAATTGGCCAGGTAGCTGTTTTCCAGATCTCTTGCATAAACAAGTTAGTACATAAGGTTTTCAATGGCTGATTATTTCCAGGATTGTTTTGGGAGTGGGCTGCCATGTTCTGCTCCCATTTTTGTGGTGTTGAGGATAGAACCTAGGGCCTCAGAGAGTGCCGAGTGACACTCTACCAATTGAGCCAAACTCCAGCCACCCCAAACTTAGTGGCTTATATAATGACTATTACTCAAACTACAGTTCCTATGGTCTGGGCATGACCAGGTTGATCCTGACTGAGCTTGCTCCTGTCGCTCCTGTCAGCTGATGGGTTGGCTGGGGGCAGGCTGGTCTCAGATGGTTTCACCCATGTGTTTGGTGATTGCCTGGCTTTTGGCTGCATTGCATGAATCTCTTGTATCCAGCAGGCTAGTCCAGGCTCCTTTTCCTGGTGGTAGCAGGGTTCCCAGAGAACAAGAGGAAGTGTGAGTGCTGGCTCAGAATGGCTCAGGGTCACCTTCACTACAGTTTTCCAGCCAGAGCAAATCATGAGGTCAACCTGGATTCAAGGTCTGAGGAAGCAGACTCCACCTCTTGATAAGAGGAGCTGCAAAATCACCTTATCAACCACTCAAGGAAAGGCACGTGTGGAGCCTGAGGGTCACGTTTGTAATCAGTTTACACAAATGGGTTAGGTTGTATTTGCAAGATAGCTGACCCAAGCCACGGGTGCCACGCATGGCCTGGAACAGAGCCCATCCTTGTATGAAACAAATAGACCCACAGAGGAGTCAGACACATAGCTCTGACTTCCAATAGGGCTGAGTCCCTAAGCCAGCAACTGTAGGCCAAAGGATTTCCCTCATCCAAGATACTCCGTAGGCTTTCTTTTCTCAGTACCACTGTGAATGCTTCCTGTATTTTATATGAAAGGGAGACCACAAAAGGGGAGTTTTGTTTTACTTTGCTTTTTTCATGAATACCAGGATTTCTTGTTGAAACAGGGGTTAAACTAATAAAACGCTCTTTTTTAGAAACTCTCAATGACAGTATGTCTGCCTTATAGTTCCTGCTGACTTCCTAAGGCACTGCACACATGGACATGGTGGGAGGGACAGCCTGAGCTTGTGGCACAAGGGCTATAAATCAAATTGTGTAAATCTAGAGCACAAATGTGACCTACTAAGGACAGTAGTGAACCATGATGCTTACTGAGAGTGGGGCTTTCAAGCATTCAATGTGGATGTGTGAGTTGATCTTGAATCATGACCCTGAAGATATCTAGAGCCTTGTGCACAGGCCCATGAGAGAAAAGGGTAGCTTGGTGGGTAGCCAGATTCCCTGATCATCCCCCGCATGTGGATACAATTGCAAATTGAAGAGTTGCTTTTTGTTGAAAGATCAACATGGCAGGCACTCCTGGCTGCCTCACCAGCAGCTCTTCCTCACTCCTCCTCACATTCTGCCTTCCTTTATGCTAACGGAACCCTCACGTGGTTCTAGAATAGGTAGCAGGGTATCTTAGCAAGGTGAGACACTGCAGCCCCAGAGAATGAACTATGATTGGTCCAAACTAAGCAGTGTACTCCCATTTTCCTGTGCTGATGTTTGGCTTAAAAAATGGACATGTCGGGCTGATGGATAGCTCAGTGGCAGAGTGCTTTCCCAGCATGAACAATGCCCTGGGTCCAGTCCCCAACTCTGCAAGGTAAAACAAAACAAAATTTAAAAGATAAACATATGACCTGGTCTTGGCAAATACTACTAGGAGGGAGTCTACTGGGAACTTCAGTGAAAGACTTCCCCTAATAAAAAGAGAAGAGCACTGGAAGAAACTTGCATCCTTTCCTTCCTGCTTGTAGTCTTTATTGTTAGATGAGGAAGTGATGTTTGGAGGTGTGGCAGCCTGCTTGTCACCAGGAAGAGAAGGCCAAGAGAATTTCTGAGAAGCTGACACAAGCCCTGATATCACTGAGCTACTGAGCCAACCTGGAACTAGGGATGGAATTTAGCCAGCCATGGCTGTGGCCAGTTAGGCTTTGTTCTGACTGGTCAGGCATTAGTTCTGATTTGTCAAAGCCTGTGCCATATTGGTGAAGTATTTGTAATACCATCCCTGCCCTTTGCTTGGAATCAATCTTCTGGATCTGTTGTTCTATCATAAAATAATGCTGCTACCTCTTGGCCACTTTAATTGGATATCTGGTTGCTTGCAGTCATCTTCCTAAACTTGCAGTTAGGGATCAGGGGAAATGGAGCATATCTGAACTGGGCATACAGGTATCCTGCTGACACAGATTTGAGGGCTGGCAATACTGATAGTCTTGATCCTATTCCTCTCCCCATCTGAGGTAGTAATAATGTCTCTCCCTGCTTATTTGACCTATGATATATTAAAGAATGGGGCTGGGGTTTAGCTCAGTTGGTAGAGTGCTGCTCTGCATGCTCTGAAGCCCTGGGTTCGATCCCCAGCACAACAAAAATGGGAGAAAGACGTGGCAATCTACTCCTGAAGTAATCCCCAAACAGTAAGCTATGGAAAACACTACAAATAGAAAACAAGCACTGATATAGTGTTGGGCATGGCACAATGTCAGTGAATTTCATTGTGTGCATAGAGTGGCCATGAGTTGGACCCGACTATATGTCACTTAACAACATATTAAAGAAAGTGGGAGTGGTGGGGAAAGGTAAGCTAACTTCTGTGGCCCTGACAAGCTATCACAGCTCCATCAGGCTGCTGTATCTGTTCTTCCTGGAAGGGTTAAGATCGAAATTTATCCTCTTTGGCAGAAAGCAGAAGAGTCAGCTATCCTCCACCTGATCTGTCCATTTGTGCTTTTGCTATACCATTTGATGAGCCCTATTGATAATGTCCCTTTTAGGAATGAGGCTTGGGGATCCATCAGTCAACTAGTCAACCAATCGATCTTGCTGACACATACCATTGGTAACAAGAGGAAACTTGAGAGAGACGGTCTGTGGACACACTGCAGGGGATTGTAATTTTTTTCTGCATCCATCTTCTTCATTATGCAAGCAACTTAATGGCAAGAAACAGATCTTTAATCTCTGTATCTTAAGTGAAGCATAGGATCTGACCCTCACAGGGGACCTAATAGATAATTTGATTAAAAAACAATAATGAATTATATATTTAAAAATGTATGTTCTAGTTGGGCATGGTGGCTCACACTTGTAATCCCAACACTTGGGAGGCTGAGGCAGGAAGATTGTGAGTTCAAGGCCAACCTGGGCTACATATTGAGACTCTAATTTAAAAATACATGTTCTGTCGAGACTAGATGGTTGTTAGGGCCATAAAGTAATCTACTTCCTAAGCAGCTGCCTGAAAAAAAAAAATCTAATTAGACATATGGAGTATTTCTTTTCTTTTCTCCAGTACTGAGGCCCTCACATAAGCTAGGCAAGGGCTCTATTATTGAGCTGCACCACTACCCGCTTTTTAATTTTGACACAGGCTCTCACTAAATTGTGCAGGCTGCCACTGGCCTCAAACTTGCAATATTCCTGCCTTCACCTCCTGAGCTGCTGGGATTACAGATGTGTGTTATGGTGCCCAGCTGAATATTGGAGTAGCTTACCCCTTTTTAAACCCAACACATTCAGAAATACAATCAAGGAGAATGGTTCAACTTTCCGTGTGTTTTTGTGGCACAGTTTGGGCTTAAGAGGCTTTTGTTTTTAAGTGGGAAAGCAATTCTAGTAAATATGATCTTAAGAAGTAGAAAAATCATTCTCGAGGTTAAAAAAAGATTTTTTAGGAATTCACCAAGTCATGAAACTAAGTTGAAAAGCTGACTTAGAGAAACTAGATAAAATATATTTATATCTCTGCGAACCATCTCTCCCCATGTCAGTTCATCTGAAGGCTCCCTGAGATCTGGGAGAGACAGCATGTAAGCTGTTCTTTAGATGGCCATCTGAAAACTCATCAAATGGCAAGGTATGAAAAAAACAGAATCACCTCCAAAACTTTCGAATTGCATTGATCTGCGGCATAAAGCCCTCGCCACAGGAAGAGAAGTGATGGATTTGAGACTCTCGGGAGGATTTGTTTAAAGTGCTTTGTGTTGTGTGTGTGTTTTAATTTATGTATGGAATTGCCCGGGAGTGGTAAATAGACTTTATTTGTTATATTTCGAGGAAGATAAAATTATCAGAACTGTCTATGTATTTCAAAGCCAGGGAAAACAAAAACAGCTTTGAAGCTTCTCCTCCTGGATTTTTTTGTCCTAATCTTCTAAGAGATGGTCCCGATAATGTTTATTCTTTTCTTCTTTCTAAAGCAGTTGAAAGTACCATTTTTCTCAGCTAAAATAGCAATCTGAGTTTTAATTAGGTCAGGTAAAGTGCCCATCAAGCACCGCAGATGATTTAAGTGATTGTAAAAAGGCAAGAAGGAATTTCTCAGCAACATTGCCACCTGTACCCC
The DNA here is from genome assembly GCA_007922755.1 of Pedetes capensis. Classification (NCBI taxonomy): domain Eukaryota; kingdom Metazoa; phylum Chordata; class Mammalia; order Rodentia; family Pedetidae; genus Pedetes; species Pedetes capensis. The sequence goes on along the minus strand of VMDO01022629.1, from coordinate 24,414 downwards.
AAAGGGGTCCTCCCTAGTCCCTGACCATGGGTGGCTCTCACCAGGAACATACACTGGCCTTTGAGGGTGGGTTTTCCAAATGAATCTATATAAACTATGTGGACAAGTTTTTCTGCTGCATTTCCCGAATAACACAAAAAGATAAAACATTTTCCATCTGCCTGGGCCTAACTGGTAGAAATTTTGTTTGATCTGTGCGTGGGAAAGGAGATCCCCAGACCACACTAGATGCAGCCAGAGAGGACTGAAGGGCAGCGTTATTGGTTTTTTGTTTGTTTCTTTGTTTGTTTTTCCTCCCTCTTCTCTCAGTTCTGGGGGATTGAACTCAGGGCCTCTCTCACACATGCTAGGCAAGTGCTCTACCACTGAGCTACACTCCCAGCCATTAGGGCTTTGTTTTACATTTTACATATGAAGAAACATCAGTTTCTTACAAATTCCCATTCTATGATTCCCGCCCCCCGGTAGCCTAGGAGGAAGAGTTGGCAAACTTTGTAAAGGCCTAGATAATACATATTTTATGCTTTGTGAGACATTTGGTCTCAGCTACAGTTGCTCAACTCTGCACAAAAGTAGCCCAAAACAGTATGGAAATAGGCATGCCTGTGTTCAATAAAACTTTATTTACAAAAATAGGCAGTGGGCCTTAGAACCCTGGCTAGGAACATCTCTCAGTGCATCATCTGAGATGGTCCACATCCTAATATTTTGCTTGGTGGTACCTTGGCTGCTCTCATAGGAGGGAATGAGCCCAGCAGTTTAGATAAGTCTGTTACACCACAGCACGTGTGCTCCAGGCCCCACTTTTGCATGATGACCTGCTAAGCATACCAGAAAGAAGATCTTCAAACAAATGAGCTGACTAGAAGTCCCTTTTAGGGCCCTACTAATGTCTCATCTCAGTCAACAGTGACCATCTTCTCCCTGGTCAAATATTCTATTCTTTGTCTCCTCTTCCTTTTTCAAAATTTTTGTTGTTTTTGTTTGGTTGATTTTGTTCTGTTGGTTTTTGTTTGTTTTGTTTTGTGTAGCCCCGGCTGTCCTGGAACTCACTCTGTAGACCAAGCTGGCCTGGAACTCACATTGATCCTCCTGCCTCAGCCTCCCCAGTGCTAGGATTACAGGCATGTACCACCACACCTGCCTTCTTCCTCCTCTTTCAATCTCTCAATTAGAGTGTGATCACAGAGCTCTCACCTGAACAACAGTTAATTAAGAAAGTATAGTCATGTCTAATTACAGCATTCAAGCCTCTTTATAAGCTAGCACTAGGGCTGAATTATTCATTGGGACAATAGGTGCTTTGGTTTGGATCTTAAATGTCTTCCAAAGGACCATGTGGTAAGGCTTGGTCCCCAAGACGGCACTGTTGAGAAGTGTGGGAACCTTTCAGAGGTAGGGCCTAGTGGGAAGTCTTTAGGTCACTGAAAGGGTGCCCCTGAAGGGGATTGTGGAACTCTGGCTCTTTCTTCATCTCTTTTGCCTTCCAGACATGAAGTGAGTGGTTTTGTTCTGCCACACGCTCCAAGATGTGCTGCCTCACCCCAGGCCCAAAAGCAATGGGGCCAGTCAGTCATGGACTGGAACCTCCAAAACTGTGAAACAAAATAAACGTCTTCTCTTTACAAGTAGATTATCTCAGGTGTTCTGTTATCATGACAGAAAGCTGACCAACACAGTAGGTATTATTGTGGGGGCCCATCATGCTTTCAGGGGCCCATGAATGTGTTTTGATTCTAATATCTTTTATTTTTATTTTAATTTTTTGAGATAGGGTCTTGCTTTGTAGCCCTGGCTGGCCTGAAACTCACTGTATAGTCCAGGCTGACCTCAAACTCAATGGCAGTGCTCCTGCCTCTGCTTTATTAATGCTGGGATTGCAGGTGCATGCACCATGCCTGGCTTTTAATATATTTTAATGTAGAAGAAAAAGTAATATGATAATAATAAATATGTAATAATGAATCCAACCTGAGTTACACTCATCTTCATACCAATGCAATTCAAAGTATATTTTTTCTTTAGTGAATGAAAGGGCCCACAAAGACAATAGTTTCCAGGGCCCTTTCTAATGATTGCCATATGAAATACAAAATATCCAGTTAAATTTGAATTCCAGATAAACAATGAATATTAAGAATTAAGAATACTGAACTGGACATGGTAGCACATGCCTGTAATCCCAGCCACGTGGGAGGCAGAGGAAAGGGGATCACAAGTTCAAGGCCAAGTGCAGCCTGAGTAACTTAGCAAGACCCTGTCTCAAGATAAAAAATTTAAAAAGGGCTGGGGTTCAGCTCAGTGGTAGAGACTTGTAAAGTATGCACAAGGCCCTGGGTTCAGTTCCACAGTACCCAAGTATTGTTGTTGTTAGGTGCCCTCAAGTCAGTGTCCGACTCATAGCGACTCTCATAGGATTTTCAATGGCTGATTGTTTCAGGATTGCCTTGGGAGTGGATTGCCACGTCCTTCTCCCATTTTTGTGGTGCTGGGAATTGAACTTGGGGCCTCAGAGACTGCAGGGCAGTGCTCTACCAACTGAGCAAAATCCCAGCCCTACCTAAGTATATATGTGTGTGTGTGTGTGTGTGTGTGTGTGTGTGTGTGTGTGTACATACACACATATGTTACATACACATCATGTGTAATATATGTACACATATATGTGTGTATGTGTATGTACACACATGCACACATACATATATATTGCATGGGGCATAGTCATTCTAAAAAATCTTTATGTGGGTGGATGTGGTCACACATACCTATAATGTCAGCATTTGGGAGGCAGAAGCAAGAAGATTGTGAGTTCCAGGCCAGCCTAGGCTACATAGCAAGACCCTGGCTTTTCTGTTTGTTTGTTTTGCAGTGCTGAGAATCAAATCCAGGGTGTCAGGTATAAGCACTCTACCTACTGAGCTTACCCTAACCCACAAGACCTTATCTTAAAGGAAAAAAGAAAAAACATTGTTGTTTATCTGGCATTCAAATTAACTGGGCATCCTGTGTTTTTATTTGCTAAGTCTGGCAGGCTTACAGGAAAGTCGTAATGGGGGCCTGGCTGGCACCAAGTACAGCTGCAGCCTTCTCTCCCATGCTCCTTAAGGAAGTGTCTTACATCCGGTTTCCCAGAAGCAGACCTTAAGATGAGGATTTCTATACAAGTGATTTATTAAAAGAAGTTCTCTGGTGAGAGATGTGTTAGTGAGGGGACAGCAGGGCAGGCAAAGGCCAGGCTCAGGCAAGGCCCTGCAAAGGGAATAACCCTTTGAGCTTCAGGCCTGCCCCTATCACTTCAGAAATGTCTCAAAGCTGTGCGGGTAGAACAGTGATGTTTTCATCTACACTAAGCCAGAAATGGAGGCTGGTCCAAGTTCAGGGCTTGGAAAGAATAATCACTGTGGCCTGTTAGCTAACTTGTATTTGGTTTTCCTCAATCACCTGTCCATAACCAGTGAAGGAGAAGGGTGAGATCAAGCATAAGTGATGGTGGGAATGGGCACAGCTCCCTCCTGCTCTCTTATCCCTCTCACTGGGGCACCCAAACCTCACCGAGGTTTATACCACAGAGTGGCTTACACATCACTGAGGAAAACCAGTACCTCAGGGAGGCGCCTGTACCTCAGTAAGGGCCCTATACCTCAGTGAGGGGCCTGTGACTCAGTGAGGGGCTTGTACCTGGCATAGGGACCTCTGCCTCAGTCAGTGGCCTGTACCTCAGTCAGTGGCCTGTGCCTCAGTGAGGGACCTGTACCTGGCATAGGGGCCTGTGCCTCAGTGAGGGGTTGGTGACTCAGTGAGGGGCCTGCACCTCATAGGGGCCTGTGCCTCAGTGAGGAGCCTGTGCCTCAGTGAGGGGTCTGTGACTCAGTGAGGGGTCTGTACCTGGAATAGGGACCTGTGCCTCAGTGAGGCAACTGTGCCTCTGTGAGGGGCCTGGTGCCTGGCACAGGGGCCTGTACCTCACAGAGGCGTCTATACTTCTCAGAGGCATTGTGTTAAAATTCAAAAGGGTGGGTCTTATTATCATAAAAATAACTTCTTAGTTCCCTACTTTGGTGTCTGATGCCTGCTGCAGCATCAGGAGTGCTCAGCAGCTCTTAGGCTGACCACAACTGAGCGCTGTCACCTGCCCACTGCCGTGCCTCCATCGTTTTCCAAACCTGTTATGTTGCTTGCTTTCTCACCTCTGTTATCTTCCTTCTGTTATTGGCTGTGCCTGGAAACCCCTTCCCACCCTTTCCTCAGAGGTAAATTCTCTCCTCTCATGGCCCAGCAAAATGCCGTCTCTGCCTGACACCTTCTCCCACCTCCATCCCCAAGAAGAACGCCTTCCTCCTGGGGCTCCTCACACACCTCGGGTTGTCATGCTTCCCACAATGACCTTTGCTGTAAGGACACACATGCACATCTGCTCCCTGGCTCCCTGTGGCCTCCTCTCTGGCATGGAATGGGTCTGCTTTATTTGATGTCCCCAGAACCTAGTCCACAGTAGCCCCTCAGATGTTTGCTGAATGGAGGAAGGAAAGAATAAAGATACTTCATCTGCGGCTTTGCACAGGTGGGCATTTGCTGCTGTTGGCCAGTGCTGCATTTCTGTAGGTAACATGCACACATTGACAGTGCCAGCAAAGCAGAGGCATTGAAGATAAGTGGGCACATGGAAAACACATTGCCATGGAGTTTCCCCTGGTGGGTGAGCAGCTCTTTCCTGGAGATGCCACCTTCCCCATGCCCGGGCTCCACACCAAGGCCTATCCGTGGCCCCATGGAAGCTTCCCAGCTGATGATCTCATTTCCACCTCCACTTCCAGGCAGGGGAGCCTGGCCCTCATCTACCTCCATTTACTGTTCAGGCTGAGCCTTTACCAGCTCCTCACCAACACCTCTCTGCTTCCAGCATCCCCGGTTCTTACACTTTTGGACCTGATGGGCACCAAGAAATCCCCTGGTCTGATTGGACCCCTCTGGAATTGGACACTTGCCTTGCCCAGACCTACATTCACCTACCCTACTGGACGCTCAAAGTGTCTCCTGTCTCTCTGTCCCCTTGGCCCACTGGAAGCCCTGCAACATCCAGAGGTGGAGGGCAGGGCAGAGGGTGAGAGCCCAGGTGCTGGAGTGGGCAGCTCTGGGCTTGGGGCTTGGCTCTGACCCTGGGTAGCTGAGTTGCCTGGGGAAGCTGCTCCATCTCTTGTTTCCTCACCTGTCCATGGTAATCACGCCATGTCATAGGACAGATGGAATTAAGCGAGATCACTTAATAGGTGCACAGAGCCCATAGGCTCCTTCCCTTCTGTCCTTAGGCGCTACTTGTTCCTTGATTTCCCTTCCTCTATGGATCTCTGGAACTCAGGACTGAAAGTGGCTTGCCATCTGAGGAATAGCCAGAAGGGAGGTGTTCCCTTTGAGTCCAGGTTTCCCTAGTGTTGGTAAGGAGGGTGACAGTCACCGAAAGGACCCAGCTGTGGACACAAAGAACAACAAAACACAAGGATGTGGACCAGAGAGAGCAGGTTCCTGAGCAGGCCACAGAGTGCACAGCACACTCTGAGCAGACAGAAAAGACAAACAACATTAGTAGGATTCAGAATGGAACGTACTCCTGGCATGAGTGGACAAAGGGGAATGAAGTAATAAAGGGAAAATGATGTGAAGGACAATGGGAATCTCATTTTCACAGATGGTCCTCAGTTCCCCAGGCCCAGTGAAAGATCACACTGGTGCAGAATGGGGCATGCAGAGTGCATGGCTGCTCTTCTCTTCCCCTTTTCAGAGTGATGACTGAGACTTTGTGCACACTTCAATAAATACACCACAGGGTCCCTCAGAAGGAGCGATGTCCTATGGAGGGACATGCCACTGTGCGGTTACCATTTTCCACTCTCTCCACTTGCTACAATCTCTGCCTCGACCTGCCCATAGTCTTTCCCATAGGCAAGTCAAGAGAATGGTCTGAGCAATTTCGTGACAGGAGATCTGCCTCTCCAGTTTGATTCAGATCACTTCCTCTGTGATCAAACCATCCATCCATCCATCCATTCCCAGGTTGAATCTTCATTGTTTGGTCAATCATCTCTTTATTTACCCCACGTTACCTATTATATACCAAGCACAGAGGGGACACAAGGACTTAATGTAGGCTACTCCATCTCATTGGTGCAGGAGGGGAGACAAGGATGTTAATCAATGATTATGGGACAATGTTCTTGGTATTGTCACAGAGGGCTATGCAAAGTGCTATGGGAACATGGAGACACAAGAGACTAAAGGTCACAAAGGTGAGCACACTTGAACTGTCTTAGAGGTGGAATTAGAATTTGCCCAGAATTCCAGATGGAAATGGAGAGACCAGTGTGATTGTCATGGTTTGGATGTGAAGTGTCCCCCCAAAAGGCTTATGTGTTGAAGGCTTGGCTCCAAATGCAGCAATGTTCAGAGCGCTTGGGAAGAGATTGAATCATGCAGGACTCTGACTTTCTCTGTGGATCAATCCATTGTTGGGTTCGTCATGTGATGGCACTATTGGGGAGGAGTGAAAAATCAGGATTTAGGGCCTAGTTGGAAGTGGATCACCATGGGTGTGCCTTTGAAGGGTCTGTCTTGTGGCCTGCCCTTCCCCTTGCTCTCTCTGCCTCTCAGATGCTGTGAGGTGAGCAGCTTTTGCTCCACTCCACCCTCCCCACTGTGATGTTCAGCCTCCTCCCAAGCCCAAAGCTACAGGACCAAACAACCATGGACTGAAATTTCTGAACAGTGAGCCAAAATAAATCTTTCTTCCCTTAAACTGTTTACTTCAAGTATGTTGTTACAGTGACAAAAAGCTAACTACAACGACCAAGGCTGAGACACATGGATTGGCCTGGCTTCCTGGAGAACTTGGTTTAATTAGACATCAGGGTAATTGGGGAAGTAATAAGAGTTGGAGCCATGAGGTGTGATCCAAAACTATGGTGAATGTTTAAATTTAAAAGTGCATTATGGTAAAAGACACATTGCTATTGTTGTTGTTGTTAGGTGCCATCAAGTTGGTGTCCAATTCATAGTGACCCTATGTACAATAGGTGAAACGCTATTGTTAGTGCTTCTTTGCTATTCATATGGTTTTCAATGGCAGATTGATTTTTGGGAGTGGGTTGCCGGGTCCATCTCCCAAGCCTACAGTACCTGGTGTTCCCAGCTGGTCTCCTACCCAAGTACTAACCAGGCTCGACCCTGCTTAGCTTCTGAGATCTGACGGGGTTGGATGCCACAGTGCTATGGCTGCAGGCACATTGCTATTAATCCCCCTCAAAATACTCCTCCCTGGCTTCAAACACACTTATCCCATCAGCCTTGTCACTTTTTGGAGCATTTCTGGAAGTCTCCTTTTGTGAGTGTCTTCAGTTGCACACTAATGCCTGCCTCACTGTCCTGGATTGATTCAAAATGTGTATCTTTCATGGTCATTTTTGACTTTGGGAAAGAGCCAAAAGTTGCAGAGTTCCAGATCCAGTGAATAAGGTGGATGAGGGCATACCATATGGTTTATTTGAGATATTGCTGTAGCAGAAGCATCATTTGTGATCCATGATTTGTTGTTTTAGATGCTATTGAGTCAGGTCCAACTCATAGCCACCCTGTGTACAACAGAATGAAATATCATCTGACATTGTGCCATGCCCAGCAGTATTCAGTGCTTCTCTGTTATTCATAGGGTTTTGGATGGCTGATTGTTTCAAAGTCGGCTGCTGGGTCCTTCTCCCAAGCCTACAGCACCCAGTATTCCCACGCAGTCTCTTATGCAAGAAGACATCTGCTTAGCTTCTGAGATCAGACGAGGTTGGATGCCAGGGTGGTACAGCTTTAGGCCATCTATGATTTTGTTGTTGTTAGGTGCCATCAAGTTGGTGTGCGACTCATAGTGACCCCATGTACAACATATGAAACATTATTGTGCTTCTCTGCTATTCATAGAGTTTTCAATGGCTGATTGTTTTTTGGGAGTGGACTGCCAGATCCTTCTCCCAAGCCTACAGCACCTGGTGTTCCCAGGTGATCTCTCATCCAAGAACTAACTAGGTCCAACCCTGCTTAGCTTCTGCGATCTGATGGGATCAGATGTCACAGTGATATGGCTTCAGACATCTATGATTTAAGGCCATTTTAAAAGACATCTTCTCTCAAGTGTAGCTCACACCCAACTGACTGCATCAAACAAATTGAAACTTGTCACACATTCTTACTAAGGTTCAATGTGCTGCTTGCTGCTCCTATATTAAAGAGCCAGCTTTTCCATTGGATGGCATTCCAAAGTAGCATTGACCTTTTTTCTTTTTTTCTTTTCTTTTTTTAATTTTACCTCATAATAGACTGGTAGGCTGAAACCTGACTAATTTATTTAACAAGTACTTACTGAGTACCTCCCATCCACCAGTGCTATTCTGTGTGCTGGGGGCAGGACTGTCAGGGAGACCACCATAGTGCCTGTCCTTTCAAGGAAGAACCACTCCACTGTGAGGGATTCACAGGGGATGAAGCAATCAGGTGCCATGGGTAAAGTGCCTCCTGCAGCTGTGGGAGGGAACAGGGCCCTTCTGCAGCAGGCACTTGAGAGCTATTGAAAGATTTTAGACCAAGGAATTCTGTGCTCACCTTGAGACTGCAGAGGGTTTATGGAGAATAGAATAGGGCTGGGTAGAACTAAGGACAAGGGACTGATTAGGAGGCTGCTGTGATAATCTACCTGGGACACAACCAAGGACTGAATTAGGCAGGAGAGGTTTTTTGGCAACTGGTCTGGCTGGTAACAATCTACCCTGACTCCATAGCAAATCCTCTTCTTTCTCTTATTACTATGGGAAAATACATGTAACATAAAATTTACCATTTTGACTTTTTTCCCGCATACTGAGAGGCTGAATGTAGGGCCTTGTACATGTTTTGCAAGTTCTATACCACTGGGCCTCACCCCTAGCACCTTTTTTATTTTTTATCTTGAGGCAGGGTCTCACTAAGTTACGTAGACTGCCTCTTACCTTGAACTTGTGATCCCCCTGCCTCTGCCTCCCAAGTTGCTGAGATTACAAGCGTGAGCTGCTTATGTCCAGCTCATTTTGGCCATTTTTAAGGGGATAATTCAGTTGCACTTAGTACATTCACTGAGTTGTACAGTCATCACCACTATTTAGTTTCAGAACATTTTAATTACCCCAAAAGGAAGCCCCATGCTTATTAAATAGTCACTCCATGTTCCTCTTACCCTCATCTCTTGGCAGCCATTAATCTACTTTCTCTCTCTCTCTCTCTCTCTCTCTCTCTCTCTCTCTCTCTCTTTCTCTCTCTCATGTGCACGTGCATACATTTGTCTATTTTGACTATTTCATATAAACAGAATTATATACAATGTGTGATTTTTTGTTTCCAGATTTTTTACATTAGTATATTTTTAAGGCTTTTCTGTGTAGCATGTATCAATGTCTCATTTCATTTTTATGACTGAATAATATTCCACTGTATGGATATGTCATGTTTTGTTTATCCATTCATCTATTGATGGACATTTAGGTTATTATTACTCTTTGGTTATTATGAATAAGGCAGCTATAAACATTTGGAAACAAGCTTTTGTTTGAACACCTGTTTTCAGTTTTCTGGGGTATTTGCCAGGAGTGGAATTGCTGAGACCCTGCTTTTCTACATAAACATTTTAGCTCCTAGGAGAATTCATTTTTTGGAAAACTTAAAATTTCTTCACCAATTTAAGGATCAGGGATGGCAGTGGTACTCTTACCTTCCATTTGTGACTTCAGTGGGATCAGTTTCAATCTTAAACTTTTGCTTAGGGTCTGCGTCTTCTCATTAGCAAGAAGAAATCTCTAGGTGGGGCTTGGGTTTTTGGAAGTGGCCACAGAATCAAATTAGCTTGGAATCCTTGACCTAAAGACATATGGATAAATTTCTTGATGAAACAGAGACCATATTGGCAGTTCTGATATCCTGTCTGGATTATTCAAATAAGCCTGTGGAGAGGAAGGCTGATAATTAGAGACTTTTGGCTTCTGACCCCAGCACCTGCTTCAGGATTTAGGATGATTATCATTCCATGGGCATTTGGAGGACAAATATGACACTATTTCCTCTACTAGCCATAATCTAGTTTCCCAGAATGGCTAAAGGAAACTTTAGAATACTTTAGCTCTCTTGATGTTGTGTGTGAGTCTTGGGCATGATAAATCCTGCCTGAATTTTTCTAGCTCTGTTAGCATGATCTCAGGGAAAGAACACCCTCTTTGATCTTGATAGATCTGAGTTTGAATCATAATACTTTGAACTACATGACTAACTTTCCTCATTTATTAAAAAAGTGGCACTCTCTCTATTAAAAGAATTCTTAGTTTTTGGCTGAGGTCCCAAAATACTGACAAAAAAATGTAATAGGCTGCAAGTGTTGCCCTCATTACAAAAAATAAGATGCTGTGGGTAATATAGTGAAACATGTTTAAAAAATAAATGAATGAAAAATAATTGAAGGTACTATTTATAAGGGCATCCAAACATTAAATGTTTAGGTATAAATCTAATAAAATATGTGCAAAATCTGTATTCTGAAAACACTGATGAAGTTTTTAAAAGGAGACCTAAATAATGAATAGTTAATGGATTAAAAGATTCAATATTGTTAAGAAAGCAATTCTTCCCAAATGTTTCTATGCATTCACTGCAATTCCAATCCAGTAAGATTTTTTTTTCTTTTTTGGTAGAAGTTGACAAGCTGATAAATTTACATGGAAAGGCAAAGAGTTTAGACTAACTGAGAAAATTTTGAAAATGAAGACAAAAACAAACAAACAAACAAAAAACCCAAATTGGGGGACTCACACTATGTGATTTCAAGGATTCCTATAAAGCTGAAGTAACCAAGACAGTGCTGTTGTTAAAAGGATAAACATAGATTAATGAAACTAAGCAGAAGTTCAAAAAATATATATATATGTATATATATATGTATGTACACGTGTACACACACACACACACACACACACACACACACACACACGGTGAATTGAGTTCCAGCAAAGATCCAAGGAAGTCAGTGGAGAAAGGGTTGTTAACAATAAATGATGCCAAACCAGTAGATACCCATATGCAAAAGTGAATCAATGGCTATGCTTTGCACCATGTACAAAAATTAACTCAAAATGACTTATATACCTACATATAAAGCCCAATACAGTGAATCTTCAAGAAGAAAATGTAGGGGAATATAATTTTGATCTTGGGTTATGCAAAGATTCTGTACTTATAAAACTAAAGTCACCATCCATAAGAGAAAAAGTATAGTAGTAAATTCAGCAAAATTAGAATCTTCAACTTTTCAAAAGACAGTTTATAAAATGAAAAGATAAACTACAGACTAGAAATATTTGCAAAACACTTATCTGACTCACACAAACGACAAACAAAAATAAAGGGGAAATGTTACTGAAAAATGTAAAAGCCTAGCCAGGTGTGGTGGCTCATGCCTATAATTCCAACAACTCAGGAGGCAGAGGGAAGAGGATCACAAGTTCAAGGCCAGAGGCAGCTTCCATAACTTAGCAAGAACCTAACTCAAGATAGCAAATAATGCTGGGCACAGTGGTGCATGCCTGTAATCCCAGCGGCTCGGGAGGCAGAGGTAGGAGGATTGCAGTTTGAGACCAGAGGCAGTCTGCGTAACTTAGTGAGACCCTGTCTCAAAAAGTAAAAAATGGGCTGGGGGTGCAGCTCAGTGGTCCAGCACTTGCAGAGCATGCAAGCGCGAGGCCCTGGGTCCAACACCCAGTACTGAAAAAAAAAAAAAAAAAAAAGATAACAAATAAAAATAGGCTAGGTATGCAGCGCAATGGCAGAGCACTTCCAAAGTATGTGTGAGGCTTTGGCTTCAACTCCCAAGTACCACACACACACACATAAAATGCCATCTAGATTCACTTGCTCCTAGTTGGCTTAAAAATCACTAATTTTAGAGATTTCACTGCTGAGCAGTACATTATTGGTTTCCTGCTAGCTTCATGGCAGATAACTCCTCTGACATGTGGGTTGTGATAACAGTTGCCTAGGTTACTTTGTAAAATCTTAAAGACCCCTCCTACTGAAAAGCACTGACTCTTTACTAGAGCCTTTGAATATCTGATGGGCAGTTAAAATGGGATAAAAGTTTTCCCCTTTCTGTCTTCATATCATCTGGCTCTTTATTGCCTTAACCCCTGAGTCAGATTCTACTTAATTCTGCATGCAGATATGTTGATCATTTGAAAAATGTTTTGTTCAAGACTATAATACAGGCTAACATGGCCTATTGCCCACTGTAATGGATATGGGTTTCTTCTTGCTTTCTCAGTAACTCAAGCACTGAGCTTGAGCTCTATCATAAGGCCAGGACATTTAGGCAAGGTGATGATACGAGTCATAACACAGCAGTTCCTGAATGGCATTGACTGCCCATGGGCCCAAGTACAAGGCCAGGATACTTGCATACAAAAAGAGAAACATCTTTTAAAACCATGCCCGTGATCAATGGACAATTACCAAATGTTAGCTCACGCAAGAAAATCAACAAAAGCAAGTAAAACAAGCTGCAGCCTGATGCCCCTCCTGAATACTGCTGTATTCCTTTGGCTTGAGCTGAAGTTGACCAGCTCACACTGAAGTTTCAATAAAGGAATCATGCCTGTCTTGTTCATAATATGTGACTTGGTCTCATTTCACCCATTTCCATGCTATAAGGTCCCATCATTCAGTATCAGTTATATCAATGTGTGCATTCATCAAAACTCAGAATGCTATGCTAAAAAAAGTGAATTTTACTGTATGTAAAAATACTGCAATTAAAATAAACATAGTAGGGCAGGTTTTCCCTCACCTCAAGTCTACTAAGTGAGGGAAACTGAGCAGCTTGCCTGCTAAGGGCAATTGATACGTGCAAGGATACAGAGATTGGATTTTTTTTTTCCATGCTTAATATCAAACCTTAGACCTTGCCTCAGGACCTTGCATGTGCTAGGAAAGTGCTCTACCACTGAGTTTCATCCTCCACCCCTGTCCAAGACCTTGACTCAAGCCTGAAAGAGAAGAAACCATCTTTGGTGGAGGGGTGGGCTAAAGTAGCCAGTGACAACAGAGGCATCACTATGTTTGAGGAATTTTTGCACTGATACAAAGATCAAAACTACACAGTTCCAAATAGCTCAAGGAAGGGATGAGTTATTTTAAAAGGACCCTGCCCACTGAACTTCCTGAATAGAGCAAGACTTCTGCAGAAGGAAGTGGAGGGAAGACTGTCAGAGTCCAACTGATGAGGGATGGGTCATAGCCATGAGCAGAGGAGACATACTGCCTGGGCCAAAGGATGCAGTGACAGGGCTCAGGAGGGGAACCAGGAGGACCCCATGGAAGCCTTGAGAGAAGAGTCAGCTCCCAGCAGCTGCCATAGCCAGCACTCAGCCCCAACACTTCCTCCTCTTTGTCTTTGTCCCCTCCTGGCAAATCCCAGGGGATCCAAATACAGTGCAGTGGAGGGTGGAGGTAATGAGAGGGACACTTGAGGGACAGTCACCAGACAAACTAACTGTGGATTTCTAGAAGCTCCAGTCCAAGAATCAGTTTCTAGAATTCAGTAAGGAGATGACATGTAATGAAAAGTCATTTTTTTTATTTAGGTAAATATGAATTATTCACCAAAGATCTAAATTCTGATTTATTACAGCTTCAAATGTATCAAGGCAAGAAAATTCTTTTTCTTTCTCCTTTTTGTCTTGATCCCTGGGGGCAGGGGGAGGTATGACCTCACCTTGCTCAGCGGTGCAAACAGAGTATAATAGTCACCTTTAGCTGTAGAAGAAGGTGAACTGCCCATGGGCCAGGGAGCCAAGGAGTGAGGGTATTTACATATGTCTTGCATCTGTCATGAATGATAATGCTCTCATGCCTCTGTGAGTTGTCCTGACCAATGGAGAGGAAAATATACGACCTTTTGTCATGATCTTAATGCAACCTGTTCCGTTCCTTTAAAAGGACATTAGCGGTCTTATCAACTTATGTGCTGATTTGGAAGTCTAACCTGCACTTGGCTGTGAGGGGCAACATTTCTCATGACCCTAGATGGGGCAGGTGAAGACAAGATAGTCATGAGGCTGAGGAGCCAACCCCAATGCTAGGTTTCAGCCTGCAGCTAGATTGGGCTCCTGGGTAAATTGCTGCATTTTCTCCAAGGGCTACATTCATCCCTTAAGACCATGATCTCCTGGAGGCTCAGTCACCATTAGCCAGGTGGTAGCAGGTGATTTCCAGCTCTAGGGAAAGAGGCCCTCTCAGGTGTCTGAGCTCATTCTACTGGAAAGGCTGCCACAGAGTGTTGTCAACCTGAGGACTGATGTCAGATTTAATTTTGCTGTCAAGGTCTTTGTAAACCTGGGATGCAATGTCTTACAGAACCTAAATAACACAGTTGTTATTGTATCCCTGAGATCACTTTTGCAATAATCATTATGACCTTGGGTACAGGACTAATCCCCCAGTGAAGGATGACTGCTGGGTCCATATTGAAACCAAGGTGATCCATAACTCCTCATGACTCTCTCTCTCTCTCTCTCTCTCTCTCTCTCTCTCTCTCTCTCTCTCTCTCTCTCTCTCTCTCTCTCCCCGCTCCTCCCCCTCCTCCTCCTCCACTTCCTCCTCCTCCTCCTCAGTGTGAAGGCATCTCCCCTGTGATTTGACTTCACACCTAGGATGAGAAGGGAAAGAAAGTGAAAAACATCTTGCCTTATATGTGCCTTGAGTATAACTAAGAGTACCCTAAATACCCAAATTTATTTTAGCCCTCATCACTGAGCTGGTCCAATAATTATGGGATTATGTGCCTGTGTTCCTGTATTAGCTAGGACTCTTTTTTTTTTTTTTTTTTTTTTTTTTTTTTTTTTTTTTTACTTTTTAAGACAGGGTCTCGCTAAATTACGCAGACTGCCTCTGGTCTTGAACTTGCGTTCCTCCTGCCTCCGCCTCCTGAGCTGCTGGGATTACAGGCATGCACCACCACGCCTGCTGCTAGGACTCTTTTTTACAAGTGTGAGAAATCTCAGCTTGAGGCCAGGTAACTGAATAGTGTGAAACCTTCAGGTATGGCTGGATCTGGGGGCTCGAATCATGCCATTAGGATTCAGTCTCCAATTTTTGTTTCTCTGCTTCTGATCAGCTTCTTCTGCCACAATAGAGGATCCTCCCAAATCTCCAGAATTACCTTAACTTTATAGCCAGAAGTTCTAATTACAGTGCAAAGACTGCTCACTTTTCTCAAAGTGCCAACAAACCCTTCAGAGTTGAATCCTGTTGCTCTCTCATGGGTCACATGCTCATGCCTGAAGCAATCACTGCATCTAGGAAACCGAGTGGTGAGACCTGGGTCATATCCTCCATCTTTAGATCAGGGCTCGGCAGTCAGTCGGCTCCAGCTGAACTATAGGGACAAACAGGAGAGAGGTAATTTTTAAAAAAAATCAAGGTATTGTCATCCAAAGGAAAGCAAGTGGGTGCTTGGCAAAAAATCCACAGGTATGAAGAGAAAAATCTTGGCTCTGCCTTTCTAAATCCTCTAAGCCTGGGCAAGTTATTAAATATTACTGTGCCTAGTTTCCTTGTTTTTAAAATGAAAGACATAGTCTATGGGACTAAATAAGGTGATTTGTATAACGTGTGTAGTGCAAGGAGTAAACAGCTAAATGTCACTTGTTATGATCATAATTGAAGTTATTGTTATTGTAGCCCTCCTCACTTAGCTGGTACAATAGATATTTTAAAGCTCCCTTGTAGATCATAAATCTCTGTATTTCTAGTGTCAAGCATAATGCCCAATACATAGGATATATGTAATAAATCCCTGTGGAATAAATGAATGAATTAAAAAGGACATGAAAGCTTGAAATCACATTATCTCTGGCTAAAAGAAAACATACAGAATTTAGATTAATTTTATTAATTTTGAAATGTTACACATATAGATGAGTGAATAAAACATGTAATTATATACTAAATAATAATAATGAGGTGAGACCCAAATGACCTCCAATCAGGTCAAAAATGAAAATCTGTGCTCCTTCTCAGTTGTTTTTATTATTGTTGTCGTTTGTTTGTTTGTTTTTTGTTTTCTCTCTTTATTGTTAAATGATGGTGGGATACAGAGTAATACAGCATTGACCTTTTTCATTGTGCAACTGTTATAACCCCTTCTCAGTTGTAATCCCCTGTCTTCCAACACACACACACACACACACACACACACACACACACACACACACACACTCTAGTGTTGGTGGGTATTTGGCTGTTACCAGTAATGCCACTGTGAACATTCCTTACCTTTCTCCTGATACATATGTGGAATTGCTTCACAAGGATTTATATGAAAGAGTGGAATTGCTGGGTTATAAGGTATGTACATTTTAAACTTCACTTGATAGTGAACTCTTTTCGAACTGCTCTGATCAATTTACCCTCCCAGCTGAGTAGGTGAGTGATCCTATTCCTCCACACTCTCCACTGTTGTTATCATCAGACTTATTTTTTTCTGGTCAAGTATATAAGTAGTGAGATCTCATTATGACTTTAATCGGAGATAGAACCTCTTTTCTTGTGTATATTGACCACTTAAGTTTTATCATCTGTAAAGTGCTCAGTTAAGTCTTTTTTTCCATTTAAAATTTAGATTATTCATCATCTCATAAAATCATACCAGCAATCTTTTTATATGTCCTGGACACTTATCCTTTAAGAGTTACATATGTTGAAAACATATTCTTCCAATTTTGGCTTGCCTTTTTACCTTCTTCATTGTGTGTTTTGGTTTATAAAAGTTCTTAATTTTAACAATGACAGATTTTAGCAAACTACCTCTGGTCTCAAATTTGTGATCTTCCCGTCTCCGCCTCCCGAGCCACTGGGATTACAGGCATGTGCCACCATGCCTGGCATGATTTTAGTAATCTTTTCATCTATGTTTGGTGTTTTGTTTATCACATTTAAGAAATATTTTCTATCCCTAAAGATGTTTGAATATTTACTTATTATCTTCTAAGACCTTTATAATTTTGCCTTTCACAGTTATTAAGCCCTCTGGAGTTGATGTTTGCATATGGTGTGAGGTTGGGGGCAAAATTTTAAGAATGATAGAGAACCAGTTATCCCAGTGTCATTCATTAAAAACTTCAGTGTTTCCCTGATGTTCTTAGGTGACATCTCTGTCTTGCACCAAGTGTTTATAATCATGTGGATTTTTAATAAAAGGGGTTTATGATTTTTTCCTGATATATTCTTCTTACTCTTATCAATATCATGCCCTCTTAACTAAATTAGCTTTGTAGTAAGGCTTGCTATTGGATAGGGCAAGCCACCCATTCTTTTCTTCTAAAGTTTCTAGTTATTCTACACCATTTACACCTTCATATATATTTGTGTCTTTAATTTTTAAGTTATGTTTTGTTGAATTCATGTACATAGAAAAATGCACACATCCTAGATGCAGAGCCCAATGAATGATCATAAAGTAAACAAATTTATGAAACTACTACCAGGCCAGGAAATGGTAGTTTTAACCACAGGAAAATGTTATCATTAAGACAAGAAAAATGGTTTAATATATGCCAATGGAGAAATCATTACTATGGGAATAATCTCCCACTATAAATAACTAGAAGGCCAGAAAAAATTATGCAACTCTTTTCAGACATTTAACAACAGGCAGTGTAGATCCCTGAGAGAAAGGAAACTAATGAGGTGAGCCCCGTGACTGACCCAGCTTACTTTCCATGGAGAGTTTTGAGCTGAAGCTCAAGGGAGGGGAACACAAAGAGAATGCAGCATTTTTACTGAATTTATGGAAGAGATATAAAGTTTGGGGAAACTGAGGCACCTAGAATTTGCAAGGAAAAGTACTAGAGTGGAAGAGGAGGAGCAGAGAGAGAGAGCGATCCAGAGATTTTTTTAAAGGACTTCACAAAGTGAAAACATGGATAAATACTGATCAGTGCATGTATGGGGTCAAATTCCACAGGCTAGGGGGAAAATCTTTGGAAAGCAGTAAGTCAAATGACCCTGGGAGTTCATATAGAGCAGGGAATATTTCACATTTCCACCCACCACAGTGAAGATCCCCTGAATACATTGTGATAATAGATAGCTAGATATATCCCCTAATCCTGTTGGTTTCTATTTCTCTGTAGAATCCATCCATACATGGAGTCTTCTGAAACTCATTGCCTTACTAATGGGGATAATCAACATTATACTAAAGGCTATTCTGAATGTACTTGAACAAAGCTTAAAATCAAGACCCAAAAGGATCAGCCTCTTTTTTATTTATTATCTTGAGTCAGGGTCCCGCCAAGTTATGCTGGCTGCTTTTGGCCTCAAACTTGCTGTCCTCCTACCTCAGCCTCCTGAGTGGCTGGGATTACAGGCATGTGTCACTATGCCAAGCTACCCTAAAAATTTTAAAACAATGGATATTATACAATATCCACTTTCAGACTATAATGGATTTAAACCAGAAATAAATGACAGAAAGCTGGAAAATCCTAAAATGCTTGTAAACAACACACCTCTAAATAACATGTGGGTCAAGAAATCTTAAGAGAAATGTTAAAGTATTTCAAATGACATGAAAATGAAAATGCAACTTCTCAAAATTTGTGGGTAGCAGCAAAAGCAATGCTTAGAGGGAAATTTGTAGTATTTAATGCCTATATTAGAAAAGAAGAAAGGATTAAAGTCAATAGCCTAAGCTTCCACATTAGGAAATTAGAAAAAGAAGAGTAAATCCAAAGTAAGCAGAAAAGAAAAAATGAAAATGAGTATAAGTCAATGAGTTTCAAAGCAAGTAACCAATAGAGAAAATTCAATAAAACCAAAATCAATAAGCCTCTAGCTAGGCTAAGTAAAAAGGGAAAGACAAATTACTAGCATCAGAAAAGAAAGAGGGGAACATCATGACAGATCCCACAGTATTTAAAAAGATTACAAAGGAATACAATGAAAAACTCTGGGCCTAAAATCTGATAACCTATATGTAACAGACAAATTCTGCCAACACTTACATAAGAAGAAACGGATATATCAGAAAGAAACAAAAAGTAGACTTGGAATTTATACTCACTAAAAAATTAACTCAAAACATATCATAGAACTATAAATAGAATGAAAAATGGCAAAATTCCTAGAGGATAACAGGAGAAAACTCAGATGACCTTGGTGTAGCAATGATTTTTTAGATACAACACCAACGGCACAATCCATGAAAGAAATAATTGATCACCTGGATATCATTAAAATTAAATATTCCAGGTCTTTCAAAGACAATGCCAAGACTTCAAAGACCAGCCACAGAGTGTGAGAAAATATATGCAAAAGACACCTCTGATAAGGGGCTGATTAAAAATATACAAAGTATCTTTAAAACTGAATAATAGGGAAATGAACAACCCAATTAAAATATCAGCAAATGACAGGCACCATACTGAAGAAGATATATTGAAAGTAAGTAAGCATATGAAAAGATCTTCAACATCACATCTCATTTTGGAATTGAAAGTTAAAATAGCATTGGAGTACCACCATAGGCCAATTAGAGTGGCCAAAATCTAAAAACCAGCAACACCAAATGTTGACGAGGATGTAAATCAGTAGGAACTCTCATTCATTGCTGATGGGAATGCAAAATGTTATAGCTACATTGGATAACAGTTTGGAAGTTTCTAACAAGCCTACATGTACTCTTACCACGTGATCCATCAATCAAACTCCTAGGAATTTACTCAAATGAACTGAAATTTTATGTCCACATGAAACACTGTACATGGATGTTTATAGCAGCTTTATTCATAATTGCCAAAGCTTGGAAGCAACTAAGATGCCTTTTGGTAGGTGAATGAATACACAAACTGTTGCATATCCAGACAATGGAATATTATTCAGCATTAAAAATAAATTGCTCTATCAAGCTATGAAAGACCAGGCAAGAAGGTTAAATGCATATTAATGAGTGAAAGAAGCCAATCTGTTTTTCCCCAGTAATCTTGTTTTATTGGTAATTTTTGGTGTACAACTTAATGGGTCTCATTATGACATTTCCATACATGCTTTGCTTTGTACATTGTACATTGCTTGCGTTCCCTTCCCTCATTATCCTCTCATGCTCCCCTCTGCCATCCCCTCCCTCCCCACCAATGGTCTGCCTTCTACTTGCATGTCTTTCTTGAGTGTATATCTATTTATCTATATACATCCCAACTTTGCTTTAAGTGCAACATATGTAATATTTCCTTTCCTTTCTCCCATTAACCTTTCTTCTTGCTCCCACCCCTTTTCTTTATTCTGTTATCTTTCCTTGCATAGACCCCTTCTATGTGTGTGTGGGGGGGGTGAAATTGGGGGTTGAACCCCAGGGCCTTATGCATGTTTTGCAAATACTCTACCACTGGGCTACACCACCAGCCTATTTTTTACTTTTTATTTTTGAGCCAGGGTCTCACTAAGTTACACAAGCTACCTCTGACCTCAAACTTCTGATCCTCCTGCCTCTGCCTCCCAAATTGCTGAGATTACAGGCATGTACCACCACACCCAGCTTCCCTTTCTACTTTTCATGAGTTATATGTTTTAATGATGAATGTACATTAAACTCTAACATCCACTTATGAGAGAAAACATGTGATGTTTATCTTTCTGGGTCTGGCTTATTTCACTATAAATGATGATCTCTACTTCTATCCATTTTCCAACAAATTCCATAATTTCATCCTTCTTTAAGGCTGAATAAAACTCCGTGGTGTATATATACCACAATTTCCATATCCATTCATCTGTTCATGGACACTTAGGTTGATTCTATGTCTTGGCTATTGTGAATATCACCTCAATAAACATGGGTGAGCAGGTATCTCTGTGGAACACTGACATATTCCCTTTGAATATATACCACGGAGTGGTGTAGCTCGGTCATATGGTATTTTTGTTTTTAGTTCTCTGAGGAACTTCTGTACTGATTTCCATAGTGGCGGTACAAATCTGCATTCCCACCAGCAGTGTAGTAGGGTTACTCTCTTCCCGCATCCTTCCCAGCATTTGTTTTTTGTTTTGTTGATGGTAGCCATTCTGACTGGGGTGAGATGGAATCTCAATGTAGTTTTGATTTGCATTTCCTTGAAGACTAAGGACACTGAATGTTTTTTCATATGATTGTTGGCCATTTATATTTCTTCTTTTGAGAAGTCTCTATTCAGATCTTTTGCCCATTTTTTGATTGGATACTTTGCTTTTATGGTGTTTAATTTTTTGAGCTCTATGTATTCTCCCTATTGATCCCCTGTCTGATGCATACAGCCAAAGATTTTCTCCTATTCTGTAGGCTGTCTCTTCACTCTGGTAATTGTCTCATTTGCAATGCAAAGGCTTTTTAATTTCATGGAATCCCATTTGTCAATTCTTGCTGTTATTTCCTGTGCTACCAGACCCTATTCAGAAAGTCCTTGCCTATGTCTATGTCTTGAAGTGTTTTCCTATGTTTTCCTTAAGCAGTTTCAAAGTTTCCAGTCTTAAGGTCTTGGATCCATTTTCAATTGATTTTTGTATAAGATGAGAGAGAAGGATCTAGCTTCAGTCTTCTGCGTGAAGATATCCAGTTCTCCCATCTCCATTTGTTGAAGAAGCTGTCTTTTCTCCAACTTACATTTCTGGCACCTTTGTTAAATATCAAGTGGCTATAGTTGCATGGACCTGAGGTTTAGCTCAGTTGGTAGAGGGCTGCTCTGTACTCTCTAAGGACCTGCATTCAAACCCCAGCACCACAAAAACAGGAAAAGGACATGGCAATCCACTCCTGAAGAAATCTTGAAAATAATCAGCATTGAAAACTCTATGAGGATCACCATGAGTCAGACCCAACTTGAGTGCACCTAACAACAACATATTTGCAGGGGGTTATTTATGGATCCTCTATTCTGTTCTATTGGTCTACCTGTCTGTTTTTGTGCCAGAACCAAGCAGTTTTTGTTACTTTGGCTTTGTAGTATAATTTGAAATTGGCTGCTGTGGTGTCTCTTGCATTGTTCTTTCTGCTTAGGATTGCTTTAGTGATTCAGAGTCTTTTGTACTTCCATATGAATTTTAGCAATTTTTCTCTTTTTCTGTGAAGAATGCCATTGATGTTTTCATGAGACTGCATTGAATCTATATATTGCTTTTGGCAATAAAGCCATTTTCCAATCCACGAGCATGGGAGATCTTTCCACCTTCTGATGACTTCTTCAATTTCTTTCTTTAGTGCTTTAAAGTTTACATTATAGAGACCTTACACCTCCTTGGTTAGGCTTATCCCCAGGTATTTTATTTGTTTTAAAGCTATTGTGAATAGGATTGTTTTCCTATTTATTTTCTCTGCCTGGTCTTTCCTGGTATACAGAAAAGCTACTGAGTTTTTAATGTTGCTTTTATATTCTGCTACTTTGCTGAAAGTGTTTATCAGCTCTCAGAGTTTTCTGATGGAGGTTTAGCGTCTTTTAAGTAAAGGATCATATCATCTGCAAATAAGGATAATTTGATTTCTTCCTTTCCTATTTGGATCCCTTTTATTTCTTTTTCTTGCCCTGTTGTTGTGGCTAATAGTTCAGCTACTATGTTGAATAGCAGTGCAGACAGTGGACACCCTTGTCTTCTTCCTGATTTTAGTGGAAATGCCTTTAGTTCCACATTTAGTATGATGTTGGCCATAGGTTTTTCATATATTACCTTTATTATGTTAAGGTATGTTCCTTCAATTCCTAGCTTCTTGAAGGCTTTTATCATGAAAGAATATTGAACTTTGTCAAAGGCCTTTTCTGCATCTATTGATAGGATCATGTATGTGATTTGTTTCTGTGTCTATTTATATGCTGCATTATATTTATTGTCTTGCATATGTTCGAACAATGCTTGCATCCCTGGAATGAAACTAACTTGATTATAGTGTATGATTTTTTTAATGTGTTGTTGAAGTCAATTTGCAGATATTTTAATGAGGATTTTTGCATCTAGGTTCATCAGGGAATTTTGTCTGTAGTTTTCCTTTTCTTGACATATCCTTATCTGGTTTTGGTATGAAGATAATACTGATTTCATAGAATGAGTGTGGTAGTGTTCCTTCCATATGTATTTTATGGAATAGCTTGAGGAGCATTGGTGTTAATTCTTCTTTAAAGACCTTGTAAAATTCATTCAATCCTGAGCTTTTCTTTGTTGGAGAATTCTTTATTACTGCTGTGATCTTGCTGCTTGTTATAGGTCTGTTTAAGTTGTTTATATGCTCTTGATTTAATTTTGGGAGATCATATGTGTCTAGGAATTCATATATCTCATCTAAATCTTCCAATTTTTTGGAATATGATTTTTCAAAGTATTCCCTAATACTTCTCTGGATTTCATTGGAATCTGTTTTAATGTTCCCCTTTTCATCTCTAACTTTATTAATTTGAGTCTTTCTTTCCTTTCGTTAGTTGGCTAAGGGTGTCAATCTTGTATATCTTTTCAAAGAACCAGCTCTTTGTTTCATCAATTCATTTTTTTTGTTGTTCTTTTAATCTCCATTTCATTAATTTCTACTGTGATCTTTATTGTTTCTTTCCATCTACTGGTTTGGGGATTTGTTTGTTCTTGTTTTTCTAAGTGTTTGAGGTGCATCATTAAGTTAGTTGAGCTTGCTCTGATTTTTTTCTTTTTCTGGTACTGAGGCTGAATCCAGGGCCTTGCACATAGTTTGTAAGTGCTCTGCCACTGAGCTACACTTCAACACCTTATTTTTTAAATTGAGATATGGTCTTGCTAAGTTACGTAGGCTGCCTGTGGTCTCAAACATGCAATTCTCCTGCCTCTGCCTCCTGAGTCACTGGGATTACAGGCATAAACCACCATACCCAGCTGCACTCTGATTTTTTAATGTAGATACTCATAGCCATAAGCTTCCCTCTTAGAACTGCCTTTGCTCTATCCCAAAGGTTCTGGGAGCTTGTATTTTCGTTTTCATTTGATTCTAAGAATTTTTAAAATTTCCTCTGATTTCTTCAAGTATCTTTTGGGATCATTTAAGGGTGTATGTTCAATTTCCATGTATTTGTATAGTTTCTGCAATTTCTCTTTCTGTTCATTTCTAGTTTTATTCCATTATGGTTCAATAAGATACATGAGATTATTTTGATTTTTCTGTATTTGTTAAGACTTAGTTTGTGTCCTAAAATATGATCTATTTTAGAGAGAGTTCCATGGGCTGCCAAGTACAATGTGTATTCTATAGCTTTTAGGTGGAATATTCTGTATATGTCTATTAAGTCCATTTAATTTATGGTTTTCTTTGTTAAGTTTTTGTGTGGATGTTCT
>VMDO01022628.1:0-33156 GCA_007922755.1 Pedetes capensis | reverse complement strand
AAAAGAGAAATAATATTAGCTACCTCATAAGGTTATTGTTTGGATTAAAGTTAATATTATTAAGAGCTTCAAACAATACTGGCAAAAATCACTCATAATTTCTAGCTTTGATCATTATCCCTACTGTTGGTTTGCATTGCCCTTGTGGAGTAGATACTTTTAGTGCTCCACTCAGATTCCTCAGCCCCTCTTTGTTGGATCTACGCTCTCATCTCCCAGTTTCCATGTGCTTTTCTTCTAAGGACTTATACCTCCTATCTTTATTTAAGGATTACCTTTGAGTGACTTGAGTTTCCCACAGGATTAGAAAGCACAGGTGCCAGGTAAACTTGAGTTTTAACTGGGCCCAAAGCCAATGGATGACAAGCAGAGAAACCCCTTGCATCAAGGCAGGGCAGACTCTGTAATGTAACTTATGCTCCAGGGCTCCCCATGGGATCATGCTGAGGCTGAACTTCATCTAATAAGCACATACTTGCTTAGCCATTCCCCTGTCCTCTCCTGCCTGCCCACTCTCTTACACATTTCCTCCAAGAGGACTCCAGAAGTCCCTTTCACACTGACATACATGTCAGAATTAGCTTCCAGAAAGTCCAGCCCCAGACATTGTAAAGCTTATGTTACTGAGGCCACTGCTATTTATCAAAATTAGTTTCCAGAGAAATATAAATATAATAAGCATGGGTGCAAGCATTAAAATAAAACTTTTTGATTCATTTTATTTACACATTAAGATGCTCCTGCACAACTTTTATCATGGTTATTGGGGTTTATACACAGGTAAAGAAACAAATGAGGCACTATAGGTCAGTCTGAAGCATCTTGGTCAGATAGTATAACGTTCTGGTGGCTTTTCACCCTTTATCTTCCTCTGGTTCTCCTTCCTTTTACCATGAGTTTAAATTCACCCTAAATGAGTTCAGGGCAGCTTAACTATGACTCAATAGGTCCACATGACAATTAAATTCTGGAAGTATGTTTGATCACCTATTTTACTAGACAAATGATAGAGAAGGGCAGGATGACATAAAAGAAAAGAGGACTCTTCAGATCCCCTGCTATAGGACTCAGGGCTTTGTGGGGAACAATTCAGCTTTTATCTTTATCACCCTTAGCTGGTTTACCATCTTCAATTATGAATGTAGGCAATACACCACAGTAGTATTAAATGTACCTGTGACTTTGTCACCAAGAAAAGTCACAAAAATGGTCATTATCACATTGATAATATATTTTGAAATATCCTTTATGATCATCACTACTCAAAATTAGGGTAACTATTATATCTACCATAGGATTTTGTTATTTAACATAAAGTATTATTAAAACACAATTTTCATATTCTAATAACTACATTTTAGCATAATTAATTTTCTTTACAAACTTTTGTACTGTATAATATACAGACAAGAGCATAATTCTGAGAAGGGGGTCCTTAAGCTTTATCAGATTGCAGGGGATTCAATGGCATTAAAAATATTAACTTACCCAATATAGAAGCTCATAGTTTACTGGGGGAGGAAGATAAAGGACAAACAAAAGACAGTGCAAGGCACAGAGAAATAGGCACAAACTAGAAGCATGAAGCATAACCCAGAGGTTAGCAGAGGACACTCTGGGGATTTTATCTGTCAGGATTCTCCAGAGAAACAGAACTAATAGAATATAGACAGAAATAGATAGATAGGTAGGTAGATAGATAGATAGATAGATGATAGATAGATAGATAGATAGATAGATAGATAGATAGATAGATAATAGATAAACAGACAGGTAACTAAACAGTATTTATTATATGGAATTAGCTCATGTGATTATGAAAGCTGAAAATTTCAGACCCAGGAAAGTCAATGGTGTACTCTCAGTCCAAGTTCAAAGTCCTGAGAACCAGGAAAGCCTGTGGTGTAGGTTTCAGTCCAAGTCCAGTGTCCAAAGGTAAGAGAAGCTTGATGGCTCAATTGCAAATAGTCATGTCAGGCAGGAGGGTGGAGAGAGAGAGAGAGAGAGAGAGAGAGAGAGAGAGAGAGAGAGAAAGAAAGGAATGAGGAGGAGGAGGAGGAGGACTTCTTTATTACTGTGCCTTTTATTCTATTCAGAACTTCAACAGATCAGATAAGAACTACCCATATTAGCAAGGGCAATACACTTTGAAAACCCTATGAGTAGCAGAGAAGCACTAACATAACCCCAGCAATAGCACAGTGTCTGAGAGTGTTTTGTTCTATTGTGCATATGGTCCCTATGAGTTGGATGTGACTTGAATACACCTAACAACCACAAAAACTGATTCAAATGTTAATCTTATTCAGAAACATCAACATAGAAACAACCAGAAATAATGTTTAACCTGACATCTCAGCACCCGATGGCCCAGTTAAGTGAAAACATAAGATTAACTATCTCTGGGATTTATATAAATTTTGCTGCAGTTTTATAACTAATCTTAGATTGATATTTCTGTTTCTGTGGAATCCTCCCTCTCCTCTTGCATCTTACCCCTTGCTTCTATTCCTTACTGGAACTTTCCCAGATGGGACAAAGAGTCAAGTCATTTCCCCTAAATATTCTCCAAAACCATCAACAGTCAGGCACCATGGCACACAGCTGTAATCCCAGGTATTTGGGAGGCTAAAGCAGGAGGATCATGAGTTTGAGCCCAGAGGCAGCCTGTGCAATTTAGTGAAACCATGTCTTAAAATAAAAAATAAGGAAAGGATTTGCAGGTGCAGCTCAGTGGTAAAGCAATTGCCTAGCATGTGCAAGGCCCTGGGATTAACCTCCTTGTTACTGTTGTTAGATGCCCTCGAGTTGGGTCCAACTCATAACAAACCTGTATACAACAGAACAAAATGCTCCTCAACATTGTGCTATGCCCAGTACTATGTCAGGACTTCTCTGCTATTCACAGAGTTTTCAATGGCAAATCGTTGTGGGAGTGGATTGCCAGGTCCTTCTCCAATTTTTGCAGTGCTGGGGATTGAACCCAGGGCTTCAGAGAGGATAGAACAACACTCTACCAACTGAGCTAAACACTAGCCCCTGAATCAACTCCCCAGGATGATGATGATGATGATGATGATGATGATGATGATAAGAAGAATAAGAAGAAGAATAAAATAGATAAATAGAAAAGAGGCTAAGGGTACAGGTCAGTGGTGGAGCATTTGCCTAGCATGCCTGAGGCCCTGGGTTTGACCACTAGCACTGAAAAAATAACACAAAGACTTCATGTGTGTTAACCATAATAAAATATTGCAGCAGAAAACTTCCGGTGCTACCTGTTACAATAATTGTTTTCACTATGCTTTAGAGATGTAAATTAATATTTTGTGGGAGCCTGGAAGACAAAATAATTATGAATAAGATAGAAATTAAAGGAACCATTTGAACTTGGCTTTAAAATGAGAGCAAGATTTCAAAATTGTCAAATATAGTCCAACTGTATTTTAGCTGCTTACGGTGTCAGTGTTTCCTTGTTGTACACAGGATCGCTATCAGTCAGACCTAACTAGATGGCAACTAACAACCGCAATAGCAACAACAACCACTATGAACAACAAAATTGCCTTCAGATCAATTTCAGAAGGAAATAGAGGCCAATTATTTTGAAGAATTATAAAGGTTATAAAGAAGAAACCTAACTGAAAAGTTGGGAAATTGGAATATTGGGAAGAGTAGATTTATTATATGTTGGTATGTTTACATGTTTCAGTAGGTTTTTCTTAGAGATGTAAAAACTGGAAGAATGAAAAACTGTAAAAATTATATTGAATGAATATATTATGTCTGACACCCAAATGTGCTCCACTGTTAAAATAGCCACCTAAAGTGTGGCATAGATTAAGGTGGAATTGGTCGCTGGGAGCTCATGGGGATGTTCTACACCCAGAAGGCACATGGCAAATCTGATAATTATTTCCATAAACTGGGGCAGAGTCATTTGCCTACTCCTATTGTATTCTAGGTTCCATAAATATTCTTTTCCTCCAGCCCAAGCAGGAAGTAGTAGCAGGAGACATCTAGACATAGGTCTGACTGTTAGATATTATTATCATCATACTAGGGAGTTGATTTGGCTGGGATTTAGCTCAGTTGGTAGAGCGCTGTGCTGCAGTCTCTGAGGTCCCGAGTTCAATTCCCAGCACCACAAAAATGGGAGAAGGACCTGGCAATCCACTCCCAAGGCAATCCCGAAACAATCTGCCATTAAAAACCCTACGAGGGTCGCTATAAGTCGGCTACTGACTCAACGGCACCTAACAACAACAAGGGAGTTGGTTCAGGGAATGTTAGATAATAAGAGAATTTTAAATGTTCTCTGTAGAGAACAAATCACTCACATTCATTGATGGCTCAAATGTAATGAAGAAACAGGGAAGAACTGTTAAAAATTGAGCTATCAATAGTCATTGCAAGTGCAAAAAACCTGACAGTTTGTGAGCACAGAAGAGAAATAATTGCTGATTATTTTGTATCTTAGATTTTTCTTGAAAGAACTCAGACTAACATAAAGTGTACATGGCTCATAATAACTACTCCAAAAAATCTCATTAACAAATTGCATCTAAAAAGAAACACTGTTACATATCTGCTTTGTGGTATTGGCCTAGAACTGTTCAATTTATAAGTAACTCTTCACTGCAGTAGTACAGTTGTGGCTTTATTCTCACTTATTGTTGTTGTTAGGTGCCATTGAGTCGGTATCCGACTCATAGTGACCCTCATAGGGTTTTCAATGGCTGACTGTTTCGGGATTGCCTTGGGAGTGGATTGCCAGGCCCTTCTCCTATTTTTGCAGTGCTGGGAATTGAACTTGGGACCTCAGAGACTGCAGCACAGCACTCTACCAACTGAGCTAAATCCCAGCCCTTATTCTCACTAGGGGATGTTATTTCCATTTGGCTACCATACATGAAAACATAACTACCTTTTCATTTTCTTTGGTATCTAATCTTAGGCTTGCCTTGGTAGTAGACCCTATAAGATGCCACACAACATACATTTCTCCTTTCTTCCTACCTCTACAAATCTGCTTTGCTCAGTTCTAGCAGATCTTTTGATAATAAACCATACCAAGACTAGAATTCCTCTGGCAAATATCAGTGATCTGCAGGCAGAGACACAAGAACAAAAATGGCTCACTCAGACATGGTGTAGTTGTTAGAGTCGGGTCCAACTCATAGAACTAGACATTATGGAAGGTTCTCTTTCCCATTTGACATGTTTAATGAAACATTTTATCCCATTTGTTGAGAATGAAGGCTAGTATACCAATGATTCTGAGCCAAATGGATGGCTGAAAATTATTGTGGGTGTTGTGTTGTACTAGAATTCTAAAACCTACCTCATGTCTGGATTTTTTTTTTTTTTTTGAGATAAGGCTTTGCTATATAGCCTAGACTGGCCTAGAATTCACTGTCCTCTTCCGTTAGCCTTCTGAGTGCTGGAATTACAAGTGTATGCCATCATACTTGGCTTGTCTCTGGAATTCTTATTTAAGCAATATATATGCTTCTTTATTATTTATAGAAGTTTGAATCAGATTTTCCATTATATGCAGTCAAAAGTTCCCAAGAGTCAGGATCAGAGCTTCAAACCCACAAAATATTGAGTTCAGGTTCAGGTGTGGGTTCAATATGTTAAAATGTAGAGGGATCAGGTTTGGTATAGGTTTGGGTGTAAATCCTGTGTACAGAGTTTCAAATACAATCTGAACCTGAACCCTGAATCTATTCTGGTTCAATCATTTTGAAAAAAATTTCTGAACCTGAACCTGAACCTGACTCCAGTGAAAAATTGGATTTGGGTTCAGCTTTTAATGTTTTTTTGTATCTTTAGTTATTTTATTATACATAAAAATTAGGGGAAAAACAGGTGTGGTGGCACACACATGTAATGCCAGTGACTGGTGAGGCAGAGTGTTGGTGAAAAAACCTTGGTTGGTCCTAGACTTTAGAATAGCTGCATACATCTGAAAGCCCTGATAGCTATCTTGGGGGAAGCAGGACATCTATTGACCAAGACATTAGATAGAGTTAGACTAGAGATAGCCATCAGAGATAGAGCACATGCTCTTTTATAGAAAGTTGGATGATTTCACAGTGTCCCATTGTCTCCAAATTACACCTCATTCAATCTGTAGTAGCATATGTCCTGAAACAGCTTACATGTGTTTCATTGCTTCTAGTAGAAGAATGGTAAGTCTAAAAAATGCCAAGAAATAGAAAAAAATTCTGAAAAATTTCAAGGGAAAGGTTACAAATTCATTTTCTGAATGACATAAGAACTATTAATGAGGAAACTGATGTGCAAAGTTAACTTATCCCAAATCGCCCAGCTATTGAGTGGCAGAACTGTGATTTGCACCCCACAGTCTGGATCCAGAGCCCACACTTCACTACTGGGCTACTTTGAACTTCTGAGTGATTTATCTGACCTTGCAAGGTGCTATAAAGAAAGAGATATTAAACTATTTAGTGCCTACCTCATATCAGAGATTGTGTTATTCAATTCACAAATGTGTTCTTATTTTATCCCCATTGTCATTCTGGGAGGTATATACTATTATAATGTACTATAGCTTGGGCAGTTGAAACTTGAGAGATTAAATTTTTTGCCCAGCTGGTAAACATGGGGGCTGAGGTTCC
The DNA here is from genome assembly GCA_007922755.1 of Pedetes capensis. Taxonomy (NCBI): domain Eukaryota; kingdom Metazoa; phylum Chordata; class Mammalia; order Rodentia; family Pedetidae; genus Pedetes; species Pedetes capensis. The sequence goes on along the minus strand of VMDO01022628.1, from coordinate 26,509 downwards.
CTCATTTCATATTGTCACCCTTTTCTCAATATTGTGATGCCTTTGCATCACGTCTATTTGTTTGTGATCCCATTGAAAGCCTGCCCACAGCCTTACTAATAGCTATCAGAAAAATGGAGCAAAACAGAAAACATTTCTTTAGCCTGGTATTTACCAATGGTTCTGACCTATAAGCTGTATAGCATTATCCAAAGTCACTATGACTTTTATCAAACATTAAAAACTGGCATGAGTTCCTTGAGTTGTTCTACTCTTCATGTTGATTGAAAAACAAAGTACAAATGTATTATGTTTTGTTCTGCACAGCTGCACAGAAATAGGCCACTAAGCAAGTCATCACTTAGTAACATCAAGAGACCATATACACCAGCCTGGAAATTACCATTCGCCTTATGATTTTGTCTTTATATGGTTGATTCCTTCAGTTAAGTCCTGGAGGAAGAGAAAAAAGAAGACATAGGAGGGAAAAGTATATTCAAATTGGCTATTTGGAACCCTGCAGATAAGCTAATATTTGGTTCAAGTGGATTTGATGTGATTTCAAGAATTATACAATTCAGTCTAGAAATCAGAGAGACCAGTAAGTGCCAAGCAATAATATGCTCTTAATACTCTATGAATGTTTGATCTTCAAGGTTGTTTGTTTTTCCAAATCTTACCACTTTACCACTAAGAATGAAATTAGTTTGACCTTCTCAAAAGTCTAAAGACTCACTCTCCCCGTAAAACACCAGGAGAACTATTGGACCAGACTTCTAGTTTGTTAAACATTTTGTTTTAATCCTAATAGAATTGCACAAAGCTTCTTAATGGATTAACAGAAATTCCCAGCATGAACATACTGGTTCCCTAATAGAACTCAAACTCTTAGTGAGTCACACCAGAGTAATGAAAAATAATACAGCTCTGGCTTAAAAGAACTTAAACTTTGGGGAATTTTCCTACTAAAATCTTATTAAGCTCAATGTAAATATACATATAGGGAAACTAACTTAAATTTTGATTCTACAGCATTTACCTCCAAGTAATTCTCACTTATACAGCTTATCATAGGAACAGAGCCACAAACATCTGATATTTGGAGACATGTCAAACATAAAACTTACACTTTCCAGACCATTGTTTTCTTTGAAACAATATGTCACTACAGTCATAAGTAAGGTTGATACCTATCTAGAGTTTACCTATCTATTGTTGTTGTTGTTAGGTGCCATCGAGTCGGTATCCGACTCATAGCGACCCTCTGTACCACAGGGGAAACACTATTGTCAGTGCTTCTCTGCTGTGCATAGGGTTTTCAATGGCAGACTGATTTTTGGGAGGGGGTTGCCAGGTCCTTCCCCCAAGCCTACAGCTTCTGGTGTTCCCAGGCGATCTCCCATCCAGGTACTAACCAGGCCCGACCCTGCTTAGCTTCCAAGATCTGACGGGATCGGTTGCCACAGGGCTATGGCTGCAGGCTACCTATCTATATGTGTGCATAAATGTGTGTATCTCTTGGTAGAGATTTATATTATTTCACAATAATATTTATATTATTTTAAAGATATAGACTAGATATAGAAATATAAAAATAGACTAGCAATATCTATATCTTTCAAATCTCTGAGACTATCAATCTTTGGCTCTTGCCTTCATTCCTATTTTAGTGCCATTCCTTTCTCTGTGTACTGTATTTAGGTCTCATTGGTGTACAAGACATGCCTCTTGACAGCAGAGGTTAATTCACACTCATATCCAAGAAACTACCATTTTCTTTTACTATAGATTGCAGAGACATAGAACAATAAAGCATATACAATCTAGAATGTGACTGAATGTTGGGCCTGGGCGGGGGATTTAAGATGATGTGCCCCACTCTCAAATGTAGGTTAGTTCCTAAGGAAATATCTAATATTAATTATAGTCTAGAGAAAATAGATCTTTTATTTCTAAGTAAGTAACAAAAGTGAACATTTCATTAATAAAAATGTCACTTCTCACGTTTTAATTTTCAGATAGATGACTATTTTATATCAACAGTTAATATTATAATGTTCCCATATTAGGAGCTACAGTTTAATCAGTTTAAATCTGCAATAAGATTAGGTTAACATGATTTTAATAATTTTTCTAATCGTTATTTTATGGCAGAGCAATTAAACATAACTTGAGAACATTTAATGCAAATAGCTAAAATTAATAAAACTATGAACTGCAAAGGATTTTTTAAGTTTTTGAACTCAGTAATGAACTGTTGTTGTTAGGTGCTGTTGAGTCTGACTCACAGAGACCCTCATAGGGTTTTCAATGGCTGTTTCAGGATTATTTTGGGGAGTGGATCGCCACATCCTTCTCCCATTTTTGTGATGCCAGGGATTGAACCCAGGTCCTCAGAAAGTTCAGATCAGTGTTCCACCAACTGAGCTAAACACCAGTCCAGTAATGAATTAGGATCTATAAAGGGCATCAATGTCTATAATATTTTTATGTCCTAAAGCCTCAACTCAAAAAACAATATTTTCTCATACATTTTTCATCATAGAAGTAAGAATTATTATAGATAATCAGAAAGCACATATAATATGAACTTTAAAATATCATGTAGAAGCCAGGCACTGTGCACATGCGTGTAATCCCTGTGATTCAGGAAGCGGAGGGAAGAGGATCACAAGTTTGAGGCTAGAGGCAGCCTGCGTAACATAGTGAGACCATGTATCAAAATTAAAAAATAAAAAATGGGCTGGGGGCACAGCTCAGTGCTACAGCACTTGCAGAAGCACGTGTGAGGCCCTGGCTTCAACTCCTCAGTACTGCAAAAATTAAATGAGTGAGTGAATAAATGAATAAATAAAATAATATTTCACACAGAATTCCTCTTCCCAGAGATAATTTTCACTTGTGTTGAATTTCCTCCCTGACACTTTTATGTATGTACATATAGTTTTCCCATAATTGGAACCATGCTGCACATTCAGTGTCCTCTATTTTTGCATAACAATATTTCATGAACATTTTTCATGTCATTAAAAATTCTTTTTTTGTTTACAACAAAATCTCTTATTTACAACAAACCATGCTCACTTAGCTCCAAAACATGCATAGAGGAAAAGCTGATTCAGATGTTAATATTTGGTGTATGCATCTATAGATGGCCTTCATATAAGGAGGAGAAACAGGGAATTCTGCTTCTTCTAATCACATGCTATTGTTGTCTTCTAATATTTATTTATAGGGTGAATGTATGTCCCAGTTTGCCTGATATAGTCTCAGTTTTTACATACTGTTGATGTAATTATTAATATTACCCCCACTTTAAATTATGTCTCCTTTATAAATATTGATGGGGTACAGAGTAAGAAGACTTTTGCTATTTCCCTTATGCAACTATTACGTTGCTTTTGGTGACATTTTCATCAACTTAACATATTTCACAGAACCTTTTGATTAATATATAGTAAAAAAAATCATATGGGTTTGGAAACACGATTTTATTGGCGTGTAAGATTTCATAACATAAGATTTATCAAAGTAATAGCAGCTTAAGTAAGAGAGAAGATTATTTCTTTTTTTTTTTCAACCAAGATGAAATCATGAGAAAAACAATTGAGGTTGGTGGTGATGGCTCCATGCTCATTAGAAGGCTAGGTTCCTTTAACTAGTTGTTCTGCCATCTTTAACATGGACTAACACATGTTAAAGTAAAAAACAATTCTGACAGTTATTTAGGGAAGATTTTACCCATAACTATTGCAATAGAGTCTGGAGCCATACCACCTCAGCATCCAAACCCATCAGATCTCGGAAGATAAGCAGGGTCTGGCCTGGTTAGTCTTTGGATGGGAGATACCATGTGCTGGGAATACCATGTGCTGCAGCCAAGGGAGAAGGACCTGGCAGCCCACTCCTGAAACAATTAGCCATTGAAAACCCTACATAGGATTACTATGAATCAGACCTGACTTGACGGCACCTAACAACAACAGCATTGCAAGAGGTATCAAGAGTATCACATTGGAGGAGAAAGATTAAGGCTCAACTCTAAATATAGTAAAGACTGCTGAAGGTTTATAGCTAATGAACAGAAAAAGCAGCTAAATACGTAGAAAATCACCAAGAGGAGAGATAAAAGATAGAGGGATTATTGCTTGATTGATTTAACAGAATTCTTACAAATACAGGTGAAATGCAGGGACAAAGGGCAAAACCTAGTTGAAAAGAAGGTTCAGAGGAACCTATCTAAAGGCTGGTGAAGGAAAGAGTCTTTGTCTCAAATACCTCATGGTCTAAAATGGCTGCTCCAGCTGTAATCATCTTGTTCTCATTCCAGTAGGAAACCAGGACAATAAAGGGCAGTGGGAGAAAGTATATTCCTTTGCCTCAAAGATATTTCTGAAAAATTGCATGTAGGAGCATAGTTACATAACATTGCCAAGAATGTAGTGGCATGGCCGTTCTTACATGTGAGGTAGCTTGCATATTTAACTGGGAAATGTAGCCTTTATTCTTGATAGCTGTGTGACCAACCATTTGAGAAGTTTATTGGTATAAAAGAGTAGAAGGATCCCAGCTTCTTGGGAGGCTGAGACAGGAGGATCAAGAATTCAAGGCCAACCTGGGCAACTCAGAAAGACCTCATCTCAAAAACAACAACAATAGAAGAGATATTGGAAGACAACCAGCAATCTGTGAAAATGGGTTCAATTAATATCAGGCATATTATGGATCAGTTTTTTATTACACTCTGCAAATTTCATCTTATCATTTAATGGAATCTGAATGTAATTAATTGTCAATGATGGCTTTCAGTGAAGCACATAAGAAAAAATTAGCAATAAAGGAAATATTTATAGTCATCCTCAGTAAATTTCAAATAAATGGTAACTTGACTATACCATACACGGACACTGATAGCTAGGGAAACTGCTAAAGTATTTTTTGTAATAACCCTCATGTATGAAAATATGAGTCCTCATAAATATCACCTAAAAAGGTAAAATGGGAAAAATTAAGTACTGATAACTGCCTTTGCTGAGCATATCCCCACCCCTTTCTTGCAGTATTTAAAATAATCTAATTTGCACAAAATCAATTTAGAGATATTTTGGAAATAAGCCAGCTATATATCTATAAAAACAAAACTTAAACTCTACTATGTTCCTGTATTCAAGAGAAGAAGTGGTTTAAAGGAGTTTTCAAGGGCAACGTGTTCTTTTTAAAGTATCTATTTTTTTGTATAAATGTCCAATTTCTTTCCATCAAGTCAGTTCTACCACTGCATTGTCATAGCAATCATCTTTAAAAGCCCAGTATTTTATCCTTGTTATTTCTTAAAGAAATACAGCTTTCCTACTTCTTTCTCTATTGATTCTATTTCCATCTTCACTTTCTCTAAGTAATTTATCATATCATTAATAGATGTTCTGCTATTTGTGATATACAGGAAAGATACCCTTTCAGATTAGTAAACCATATCCTTGTTCTTTAGTGAGCAAAGATACTGACACAATGGTTGTCTTAAGGTATTTCCAGGTGGGAGACTTGTTAATTACATATGAGATCAATTTCTGCTATGATTTAAGATGATAATTAATAAACAGCAAAATATCTGATAGTAGTGATTCTTTGCTGCTGTAGAATTGTGATGAGTTATCTCTGTCTTGTGATTTATGAGATCTTTGTATTGGGTTGGATTGGCCAAAAAGAGACTCTGAGCTTAGGATTTGCACACAAGGGATTTCTTTAAAAAAATACAACAAACCAAAAAGTAGTAGGGAAAAAAATACAGGGAGGAGAAGTAGCCTAGCAAGGGTGAGATGGCAGGCAGATTGTGGCCAAGGGATCTTTGACATGGCTGCACAGGGGCAGATATTTGTTATTTTCTCTCTATCATCCTCTCTAAAAAGCACTCAGAATGTCATTGTCTGTTTACAGTATACATGGGCACATTTAATGTCTCTACAATATCTGTGATGATTCTCTGGTTTCTCTCTATTGTGGTAAGGAATCAGTTTGGCTCTTCCTTGTGTTCCCATGGTTTTAATTATTTCCCCTAAATCTGTTATTTTCAGTATTATCTCTCAGTATTATCAGTATTATCTCTCTTTTTGTTTGTTTGGGTTTTGTGTGTTCTTGATTTTGTCAGTTACCTGTCCATTCACATGGCTTTGTGAGAGCTCCTGGTATATATTCCTATAAGCCAGATTTTTTATTGCCAGGAAGTGCTTGGTGTCATCTGCAGACATGAAAATTTCATAATGCTTCCCCCCTGCCTTTTTGCAGTACTCAGGAGTTGAACCTAGAGCCTGTGCATACTTTGCAAGTACTCTACCACCGAGCTGATCCCCCAGCCCCCCTTTGTTTATTATTTTTAGTCAGGGTCTTGCTAAGTTACACAGGCTGTGTTTGGCCTCAAACTTGCGATCCTGTTGCCTTTACTTCCTGAGTCTCTGGGATTAGAGATGTGTGCCACTACACCCAGCCATAATGCCTTCTTAAGACAATTTCTAAACATGAAATAGGCAGAATTAACAAGACTTCTTTATCTAGACAAGTACTCTTTCAATCCTATTCCTTGTTACTTTCTTTGAAAGCTTTTTTTATCCAGGTAAAATTTCCCTTAATTCTCAGAGAGTCTCGATTCTGTCAGGTTAGAGAACAAAACAGGTAAACTCTGTCAGACCTTTCTTGTGGAGAAGCTGCCCAGCTATCTCTGTCAAATGAGAGAACAGCAGCCAGGAGAGGAAAGGGTGAGGTTTTTATGGGCGCTAGGTAGGAAGGGGAAGAGGTAATTGCGGTGTCACATTGAGATAGGTAGAAAGAGGGTCCATGGAGGGATTTAATAGTGTGGAAGAGGGAAAGGGAAGTAGTCATCAGTTGCTGGGCCTTAGGGAAGATTTTAGGTTAGGTTTTGGAGGTGGTTTTGTGGGCTTTTTGAGGACTAGAGCATGATGGGTAGAAGGAGGCATCATCTTGTAGGAAGGTGCCATTTTGTAACAGGTCCTGCCTAACATTCTTTTTAGTAGCCTTTGATTTGAAAACTAATCAAACTCTTTATCAAGTTTATCAGAAGCAATGTGGTGCTTGTTGAAGAATAGTTCCATTAGAGAATGTTTGTTGTGAGAGACTTTGTGATAAGATTCAACTTGAATTGATGCCATATGATGGGAGAAAGCAGGGTGGGCAGGAGCAACCCTTCTTGTTTACTGAGTCTTAATTTTGAGTGTGCTCAGCGTGGATTTGCACAACTAAGAAAGAAATAGCAGTCACTAATAAATACATAAATGCCCTTTCTGACCCTAAGTATTTTAATAGGTGGAGAGTCACTGAGAGGAGATTGGTGTATGGGAAAAATACAGATTTTGAAATATTAAATTCTGGATCTGAATCCTGACTGTACCACTTAATGACCCCATGAACCACAGCAAGTTGCCTCTCTGAGGATCTTCTTATTTACCTATAAAATGGGAATAATGCCTTTCCCATGGATTGTGGTCAAAGTTTAATGACACATAAAGAACTTCTCCTGTCATTATTGTGGCTATGTGTTGTGATGTTTAGGTTTTAATAATAGGTTGTGCAAACAGAAGTTAAAATTAAAACAAAAAGGTAACATATGTATTTTTTTTTAGATTTTTTTTGCAGTGCTGGGTATCAAACCCAGGGCCTTGCACATGCTAAACAAGTGCTATACCACTGAGCCACACCCACAGCCTCCAAAAGGTAACAGTTTATATTCTAAGTACAGAAAGGAGATCTGCATTTCCTCAAGCAAATGCAAAATAGCACTAGCAGTGATGGCACGTGTGCATGTGAATGAAAAACAGTGTTAGGAGCTGTGCAGCCATCAGCATCAGGCTGCTGTGACATTTTTCTGCCTGCATATTTCAGTGATTTTTGTCTCATTGTTTCTGGCTTGACAATGCATTTCAGCAGTCCCTGTAGCTTTTCTCTCTTAATGGAATATGAAATGCTAGCTCTAGACAAGGATTTACCTTGCAGGTGTTGCAGCAGAAACTGAGGCAAAACCCAAGAGTGACATCTCTGCAAGTGAAAGTATAAGAGCTAATATTTGCTGAGTAGTTATTGAATTTGCTGGGAAAGAGATTTGGCTGCAGATGACAGAGACATTATAATAATGACTTAGGCAAGATGAAATATATTCTGAATATATTCCTCTCTAATATGAAAATCTGGGTTTGTTGGCAGATTTCTCATATTGTCCATTAAAGCAGAGGTCTTGGCTCCTTATCTTTTATTGCTCCACCATTGTGAGACTTCAGCTCTTGATCCAAGATACTTAACCCCTGGGTTCTCAATCCAACCCCTGGGAAAGGATAAGGGATTGATGGAAAGGGGTCTTCCATTTCCCATTAGGGGCATGACCTACAGGTTGCGTATGTCATTTCTAATCACATTTCACTGGACAACATTTAGTATCCTGACAGAAACTAACTGCGAGGAACACAAGGAAATGTAGGATTTTCTTATTTATTTTTATTTTTGATTAATATGTAATTGTTATGCATATTGATGGGGTACAGTGTAATATTTCAACACATATATACTGCATGTACTGATTAGATAGGAGAATTCACCTTTTCGCCTTCCTCTAATTTGTTTATGTTTAGAATCTTTGAGTTCCTTTCTTCTAGTTCTTCATGAAATATATACTAAGACATTGTTAACTGTAGTCACCCCACTGTTTTCAAGAACACCAGAATTTATTTTTCCTATCTAATTGCATTTTTGTACCCATGATCCAACCCCTCCTTTGTCTCCCATTCTGGCCACCCTCCTGACCTCTGGTAATCACTATTCTACATTCAGATCCACATTTTTACCTTCTCTATATGAGAGAGGACATATGGCATCTGTTTTTCTGTGTCTGTCTTATTTTGCTTAATATAATGACCTCCAGTTCTATCCATTTTGCTGCAAATGACAAGATTTCATTCTTCTTTATAGCTGAACAATTCTTCATTGTGTCTATATAGCACGTTTTCTTTGTTCATTTATCTATTGATGATCACCTCGGCAGATTCCATGTTTTAACTATTGTGAATAGTGCCACAATAAACATGGGCATGCAGGTATGGGTGAACTCTCTCTTCTGTATGCTGATTTTATTTTCCTTATATATACAATATACCCAGAAATGGGATTGCTAGATCATATAGCAGATCTATTTTTAGTTTTTTTGAGGAACCTCTGTACCATTAATCATAATAGCAATACTAATTTATGTTCCCACCAACTGTGTGCAAGGGTACCTTTTTCTCCACATTCTTGACAGCAATTGTTATTTTTTGTCTTTTTGATAACAGCCATTCTAACTGGAGTGAGGTGATATATCCTTATGGCTTTGATTTGCATTTCTCTGATGATTAATGATATTGAGCATTTTTTCATGAATTCATTGGCTAATTGTATTACTTCTTTTGAAATATATCTATGTAGATCATTTGTCCATTTTCAAATTGGATTACTTGTTTCCCCTCCACCTGCTATTTTTAAGAGACCAGTGTCTCACTTTGTTTGCACGGCTGGCCACAAACTCTTCAAGTGAATCTCCGGCTTCATCCTCCTGAGTAGCTGAGGCTACAGATGCATGCCACCTGACTTGGTAGATTCCTTGGTCTTTTTGTTGTTGTTTGGTTCTTATTATTGTTGTTAAGTTTTTTGAGTTCTTTGTACATTCTAGATAATCTTTATCAGATTAATAATTTGAAAATATTTTCTTCTAGTCTGTAGATTGTTTCTTTCTCTCTGTCTCTCTCTGTCTCTGTCTCTGTTTCTGTCTTTGTCTCTCTGTCTGTCTGTCTGTCTGTCTGTCTGTCTGTCTGTCTCTCTCTCTCTCTCTCTCTTTTAGACAGAGTCTTATAACCCAGGCTGGCCTGGAACTCAAATTTGTAATCCTCCTTCCTTCTCCTGAGTGCTGGGACTACAGGCATGTACTACCACACTGGGCTGTAGGTTGCATCTTCACTCTGTTTATTATTTCCTTTGCTGTGCAGAAGCTTCTTGGTTTGATATAATTTTATTTGTATACTTTTGCTTTTGAGTCTTGTGATTTTAGGGTATTGCCCCCGAAAATCATTGCCTATGATGGTGTCTTGAAGTGTTTCGTCTATGTTTTCATCTTGTAGTTTCATAGTTTCATGTCTTACATTCAGGTTTTTAATCCATTTTGAGTTCATTTTTATACAAGGTGAGAGGAAGGGATCAAGTTTCTGCTTTCTACATGTAGATATCTAGTTTTTCAGAACTACTTATTGAAGAAATTGTTCTTTTTCCAGTGTTTATTTGTGGCACCTTTGTCAAGAATCCATTAACTGTAGATGCATGAGCTTATTTTGGGGATCTCTTTTCTGTTCTGTTGGTCTATGTTTCTGTTTTCATATAATTCTGTGCTATTTTGGTTACTATGGCTTCATACTGTGTCTTGAAAAAAAGGATTGTGATGCTTTGCAGCTTTGTTCTTTTTGTTCAAGGCTGCTTTTTTAAATTTAGGGTCTTTTGTGATTCCATATGAAATTTAGGATTATTCAGAAATCGAGTCTTTGTTCTGAGTGATTACGCACCTATCCAGATGTTCCATTAACAGAGACAAAAGGGAGAACAGATATTGAGAAACAAGAACATATTGGGAAACAAATAGAATTGTCTATTCCACAATTACTATGTCCAACTGTGCTCAATATTTACAGATATTGTCTTATTATAAGGTTGTTTTACAGAGGGGATATTTGGAGACATAGAGAGGTTTAAGTCCCCTTAACTCTTGAGACAGAGAGGTTAAGTGATTGTGTCAAGGTCTCAAACAAAATAAGTGGCTCAGACAAAATTTGAACCTACAGTCTGACTTCAGAGCCTTATGTTCTGGTCCATTATGTAATTAATCCTCACTTGCTCATTACCTCCCTTTAGCCTTGATGTGCTCTGCTACATGAGATGTTTTTAAAGCCTCAAAGAATTAAGGATGCTTTACAAATTGTTTATTCATGACTTCTTCTCCTAAGCAGCTAATTGCTTCCATTCTAAAATTCCTATCCTGTTTGGTGCAAGTGTTTAGTACAACTTGGTTTAGTCAGGGTAACAAAAGAAAAATACCATATAAATGTGACAGGAATTTTAACGAAAGCAATTTTTTATGTGAAAGGAATGTGTCTTTGTGATGGTAAAACGGGAAGTCTTTTTAACACATTAAGCTGTTTTGATGATGGGACAGAAAAAAGGAAAATTAAATATATCACCAGAATATAGAAAGAAGATTCTATCATTCAACAGCAGTCAGGATAGTCCATCTCTTCAATCTTTAAGATTTCATCTACATATAGGTCATCAATTCATATATTAATATCAATGTTTCTGTATAGCAATAAAGAAAACTAAAGAATTAACTGATATTTTAAAATGTAAGATCATCATGAATTTATTCCAAAGCAGGAACTGGTTTTAGCTGTAATTAAATTTCTTCAGTAGCTGTTTTCCTTTTCCTTTTTTTTTCTTTTTATCTTCTGTTAGTTTTTAAAAGTTGAAATCCAGCCATATTTACCTCTATTTACTCTATGTCTATAGTCTTGACCTCTTTCGGTCTATGCCCTATATAAACATAAAACTTAGGAGTGAGGGAAACAAACATTAAACAAAGTAAAAGCAGTTAAATAAATGTACAATTGAAAAGTATGGTCAGTGCTATGCAGAAACAACACATTGCTACCACTGAAAATAATGTGGGAACCAATTGTAGATTTGGTAGTCAGAGAAAGCCTCTCTGAGAAAACTGCAGTAAAGCTAAGGCAATGAAGATATGTGGGAGCCAACTAGATTGAGAATTAGGTTGCATGATTATCAGTCAGACCAGGGCTAAGTTATGCTACAATAACAGCCTCAAGCTCCTACTAGCATAAAACAATGAAGGTTCCTCACTCAGGCTACATGTTCATGACAGGATGACCAGGGGACTCTATTTCAGAGCATCCTCAGACCACATCCCAGATTCGCACAGCAGATGTTATTTTGGAAACTATTATCTCTATGGAAAGAAGAGGATGTGTGGTAAACCATGTACTTGGTCTTAAAGCTTTTATCTGAAATCATGTGACCACATCTAATGTCAGGACAGCAGGAATATCCAATCCTAACTTCTCCAAGAAGTGAGAATAGGAACTATTTAGTGAAAAGACTAATGATTACAGTTCCGGGTGAGGGAGTGTGGAAGGAAGGCATCCCTAGCTGAGGAAACACCATGTAAAAAGCCTTGAAGTGGGAAATTACGTGATTATTTATGAAACTTAATGTAAAACCATACTGCCAGCATATGGTGAGTAGATAGGAGATGATCAAAGGAAGTAGGGAACAGCAGGGCCTACATTAGGCAGATCTTTATAGGCCATGGGAAAGGGGAGTGGATTTTATTCAAAGTGTAAAGAGAAATTACTGACAAGTTTTAAACAGAGGAACAATGTGACCTGAAAAAATATTCTCAAAAAAGTATTATATAATAGCACTGATTATCCAGTAGAAAATAAATTGCAAAGGAGCTAAAAGGAAAGTAAGAGCCAAGTGTAGTAGTGCAGGCCTGTAATCCTAGCACTAAGGAAGCTAAGGCAGGAGATTGTGTGAGTTTGAGGCCAGTCTGGGCTACATAGCAAATTCCAGGCCAACCTGGGCTACATAGTGAGACCTTATCCAAAATGCCAAGGACTGAGGCTGTAGTTTGACATTACAGCACTTGCCTAGCATGTACAAGGCCATGGGTTCCATCCCCAGAACTGCAAAAAGAAAAAGAATGTAAGGTTACCAAATAGACACATTTTCAATATTCTAAGTGAGATTGCATGGTGATCCTCAGTTTAAAGGATTCTTCTTTGAGGCAGATAATCTAACTATTTTGGCCATTCTTTTTTATTATGCATTGTTATCTAGGTCTATCTCCTTTCTTTCTACCTCTAATCACACAAGCAGATCAACCCACTGCAGTGAGCCACAGGGAAGGAAGGTGATGATGGACTTCCTCTTCCTCCTCCTTCACATCTCTTTCTTCTCTTCTCTTCTCTTCTCTCTCTTTTCTTCCTAAAGACCTTGGCCTGCTGATGTTGAAGAAACTGGCAGAGAAAGGTTCTGCATCATTACCCACAACATTTAATGACAGCACAGAATGGTTCTCTTTCAGTTTTGATAACCATTTCTTCATCTGAGGCTGATGACACATGGCTTGTTGATATTTTACTGACCTATTTAATGCACATTTATGTCTGTTGACATGATCTTCTGATTCCAGGGTGTCTTTAGAGTAGGAAATGCACAGCCTCAGGCAGAGCTCCTTCTATCCTGCCTCCAAGGTGAAATGGGCTGAGGAGGGCTGATGGATATGAGGAAGTAATGAGCTTATTGCAATTGAAAAATTATTTCAGTGGGGGTCTTGACTAAATGAGCTGGGAGAAAATGATCCAATTCTCAGAAAGTTGTTTGAAATCATGATTTTGAACATAATATAGTTTCTAGGCCTGCAGCCATAGCCCTGTGGCATCCGATCCCGTCAGATCTTGGAAGCTAAGCAGGGTCAGGCCTGGTTAGTACCTGGATGGGAGACCACCTGGGAACACCAGAAGCTGTAGGCTTGAAAGAAGGACCTGGCAACCCCCTCCCAAAAATCAATCTGCCATTGAAAACCCTATGCACAGCAGAGAAGTACTGACAATAGTGTTTCCCCTATTGTACAGAGGGTTGCTATGAGTCAGATACCAACTCGACGGCACCTAACAATAACAACAATAGTTTATAGAGATGATAAGCTCCATGGTTTATCCATGAGAGTGGATAATTCATATGGATAAGAAGGAATAAGGAGGTCAAAGAAGATGAACAGGCTAATGTACTAAGAACCCAGGCAGTTGAACACGTTATGCCTGGGGATGTTATGTTGTTGTTGTTGTTGTTAGCTGCCATTGAGTGGGTATCTGACTCATAGTGACCCTACATAGAACATGGGAAACACTGTTGTCAGTGCTTCTCTGCTATTCATAGAGTTTTCAATGGTTGATTTTTTTGGGGGGAGTGGGTTGCCAGATCCTTCTCCCAAGCCTACAGCACCTGACATTCCCAGGCAGTCTCCCATCCAAGTACTAACCAGGTCCGACCCTGCTTAGCTTCTGAGATCTGACAGGATTGGATGCCACAGGGCTACAGCTGCAGGCCAGGGATGTTATAGTCTCCAAGAAATTATACAAAAAAGGGGGTATATTTGTTTCCTGTGGCTGCTGTAACAAATTGCCATGAACTTTGTGGCTTAATGCACTTCAAATTTGTTATCACAGCTCTAGGGACCAGAAGTCCTAAGTAAGTATCACTGGATTGAAATCAAGGTATTAGCAGGACAACATTCCCTTCAGAGGCTCTAAAGGAAAATCTATTCCTTGACATTTCTAACTTCTGGTGGTTCCACCACATCACTCTAGTTTCTGTCTCTGTGATCAGATTGCCTTCTTCTCTGCATGACTTTTCCATCTATGTCACATCTTTCTCTATCTTACTCTTAACAGAACACTTGTGATTACATTGGTACACTGGGATAAGCCAGGAAAATGTCCTCATTTTAAGATTCTTAACTGAATTACATCCAGTCAGAACTCAGAAGCTAAGCAGGGTCAGGTCTGATTAATCCTTGAATGGGAGACCACCTGGGAATACTGGGTGCTGTAGGTTTGGGAGAAGGACCTGACAGCCCACTCCCAAAATAATCAGCCATAGAAAACCCTATGATTAGCAGAGAAGCACTGACATAGTGTCTGGCATGGGACAGTCAGGTAGTGTTTCGTTCTGTTGTACATAAGGTCGCTATGAGTTGGACCCAACTGGATGGCACCTAACAACAACAACAAACTAATTACGTCTGCAAACACCCCTTTTTTACATATTATCACATTTACTTGTTCCGAGGATTAGGACCTGATATATTTGAGTGGTCACTCAGCCCATCATAGAGGGGAAAGACAGTGGGAAAATATTCAAAGGATGATGAAGACAGGTGCCTAAGAAGGTCGCAGATAGCGGCAATTAAGGAAAAGGAGTAGGAAGGTGATATAGTTGGATAGTACTTATCTTTTAGGGATGTTGTAATTATTAAATGAGTGCCCTAAAACCAATCACAACCATTCTTTTCATCAGTACTGAAGCTTTGGAAAGAAAGTTGGTGATGCATGCAATAAGCCAGTGTCCTAGGGTCTGGTTGTTTGTACAATCTGGGACCAAATTCTTCTCTAGTTTTTTCTTCCTTGTAAAGTAAGCACAGGAGTATTGGGAAGTGAGCCACTGAATGTGTTGGAGCTAGCTTCTGTCTGTAGGAAAGGGGGACTGCTGCCTTGTGGAGAATCCATGCTTTATAAAGTCCTCTAGAAAGGGAGTCATTCCTCAATCTTCATCTTTTTCCTCTTTGCACTAAAGGGTGTGAGATGTCACTGTTTCCAACCTGCCTTATAGCTAGTAGTGATAATATGACACCGTGTTGTGACAGAGAAGATTCCTCTGGGCTGGACGTAACCATTGGAGTCTTAAAGTGGAGCAACTGTGACAACCTGGAAGCCCTTGGCCCAAGGTCATAGCAACAAAATAAGCTCAACTACACAGCTGAGACTTGTATTTATAATGGTAGAGGGCTTGTTAGCATTCCCTAGTGGAATGACCATGCGATGAAGCCCCTGCAAAACCCCTTCCCTCCATGTCCTTGACCACTATATAAGAGAGAAATGATTGGCTGGGGATGGGACTCAGTGATGCAATTTCCCATGGGACCACTGGGTGGCAACTCCTCAGAAGGATCCTTCCCAGTGGTGGAGCTATATATAAATGCTGCCTAATGCCCTCTGTGAGTCATACACACCCCTGTAAGCAACTCCAATAAACTCACAGTTCACCAAGTTTAACTTATGTGATCCTTGCTTTGGTCTATCTGTGCCCTCTTGGTTGCTCAGGTGTGAATGGATGCCTTCTTGGCATCTCCCCATGAAAAGTAGTTAATGCAACACTGATCAAGGGAGAAGTCTCATGGGAGGACTTCTGCATGAGCTTTTGTTTTCCTACTAAGAAACAGATGCCCAGTTGCAGTTAATGCTACCCACCCCTCACTCATACATGCAGTTTCTCCTGCCATAAACAACGATACTATGCTGTAGCTACCTTAGTAAGTTTGAAAATGAAGGATAAGCCACATTTTGAGCATAGAGAAGCATCAGGATGAAAGGACAATGAGTTCTTAATGGTGTTATTTTGTACCTGAACTAATGCAAGCAACTACCTAACTCTGTGTTTCTTGTTATGTGGAAGAAAAGAAAAAGAAACCCATTGGTTAGTCTTGTTACTTGGAAGCAGAAGCACCTCTGGCTTATGTGGATGTTTTCTATGATTTCAAGAGAGAAGAGCAGGTCCTGTGCTTTCAGGCCAGTACCTCACCTTCCTCAGACACCTTTATGAGACTACCAAGCTATGCAAGAACGAAATGAGGTCCACCTTGCTTCATAAGTGGTGGCTAGTTAGGCAGAAGGCAAAGATTCCTTCCATCTCATTTCTCTCTTTTAGCTCCTTATACTTCCCTTTCCTCTTGGTACTAGTTCTCCACTTGCACATTTTCTTTTCCTACTTGAAGTTACCCTCTGCTCTTGTTTGACTCCACCCTCCAAAGCTCATGTATTAGAAACTTTAAACTCAATATAACATGTTTGGAGATGGAGTCTAATGTGAGGTTCTTAGGTCATGAGAGCTCTGCCCTCATGAGAGGATTGATATCTTTTTGCAAGAATGCATTTGTTATCACGAGAGTGGGTTGGAAATAATAGCAACTTGGTCCTCCTCTTGCGCTCTTGTACTGTCTTTCCCTTCTACTTTCCCCCATGTATGACTCGGCCAGAAGGCCCTTGCTAGATGCCAGCCCTTGATATTGGAATTTTCAGCATCTAGAACAATAAAAAACAATAAAAAAACAAATTTTTGTTCTTTATGAGCTACTCAGTTTGTAGTATTCTGTTACAGCAGCACAAAGGAGACAGAGACACCCTGCCATTGCCTTTCTTCTGTCTCATGAGTGTCTGAAAGTGGCTGTGTCCACTTAATATTGATTCTAGTAGACTGATTGAATTAGATAAACTTAAAGAGAAGTTTGAAAATCAGTAAGCTCTTTAATATTTTGTACCAGTCTATGGATTTCCCTGAATATTTCAGAGGTAATTTTCCAGAATTCCTTGCATGTTCCTTATAAATTTCCAGATTTCCTTGCATGTTTCAGAGGTAGTTGCCAGAATATTTGAGTCCATTAGCACCAATTGTCTTACTATTTGCCCAACTAATATCTTTAGAACCTTACATTTTTGCTTCCCTGTGGTCTGATCAACACTGGGTCCGATGTCCTTTCAGAGTTTGTAACTGAGAACTTAGTAAAAGTTGTTGTTGTTGTTGTTGTTGTTGTTAGGTGCCATCAAGTCGGTAACCGACTCATAGTGACCCTCTGTACAACAGAGGAAACACTATTGTCAGTGCTTCTCTGCTGTGCATAGGGTTTTCAATGGCAGACTGATTTTTGGGAGGGGGTTGCCAGGTCCTTCTCCCAAGACTACAGCTTCTGGTGTTTCCAGGCAGTCTCCCATCCAGGTACTAACCAGGCCTGACCCTGCTTAGCTTCCAAGATCTGATGGGATCGGATGCCACAGGGCTATGGCTGCAGGCTAGTAAAAGGTGATTGCTAAATAAGGTCCTGTCAAAAGGTGCAATGCAAATGTTTTACTAATGCATGGTTATAATTTATCCAAACGGTCTCAGCTATTCTAATATTAAGGAGCCACTGAGTGGTTAAACTTAAGTTATATTTCTAGGGGTTGTTTTGCCTCTAGAATATCTCAGAATCCTCAGTTCCCTCTTTTTTATTATTCTTTGGCCTACCAACCTACTCAGATAGGGCTGCTCTCCAGGATTGCTGGTTCTGTTATCATCTTTTTGATTACTTTTTAAATCCCTGTTGAATGAATTGTTGTACGTTTGGGGTAGGCAATGGTCTATTCTCCCTGTGCTGTGATGTGTTCAAACAACTGTCATCATCCTACAAATAATACAGTAGAGTTTTTCCGATTGGAACTAATTCTGTTATTTTAAGGCCTGTACTTCTTACAAGTTTCCAAAAATAAATTGTGGGGGCTTTTGTTTCACTTAATTTCATGAGTCAGGTACTCTGTTTGAGGACATAAGGGTACTTGGTAAGCTCTAAAGCAGGGGTTGGAAAATGTATAAACTGTGGGTTCTTGTCGTTTGTGTTTAGATGGACAAGAGAGTGGGCCTTAAGTGTTCTGTTTGCTGCCAGTTACAACATATGAGTCATCATGTGTCATTTGCCCCCTTCTGGACTAACATCAAGTGTAATGGGAATCCTTAGTAGATTTCCTGTTTTAATTCATTTTTATATCTGAATACCAAAATGCCTAGTACAGAATAGGCACTCAATAAATGCTTGCTGGATGGACAAATGAGACAATAAATGAAGGATTTTGGAAACTTCACTCTTCATTTTAAAAATTCTCCATTTATGAGCCTCTCATTAGTCTGGAAATTAAATGTCTTGTTTTCTGGTTCCATCTATACTACTTATTATCACTTTTAATATTTTACTTTGTTTTCGATTAATATGTATTATGAATTGGGTTCAATGTGTTATTTCAATGCATGAAAACTGATGCAGTAGCATGAGATTCATAAAACCTCAAAAATTATAATTTGAAAGATCAAAAGAAATAATAAATAACTTTAAAGATATTCAACTCTTTATAACCTAGCATGGAATTAGATCCCTGAGCAGTAAATACAAGAAACCAAAGCTGTCATTTCTGCCTTTGGGGAAGATGTTACTCTGGTTGTGTATGACAAAAGTTTACTGTCACAAATGTGAAAAGGAGATAGTATGAAATATATGAAGTGATTCTGGAATCTTTTCTGGGAACATAGAAATTTTGTGTTAAGGAAGGGTTTGGAGATTAATAACATAAAAAATATACCTGTGAAGCATTTAAGTGGTAGTGAACCAGTCTTCCAGACAGGTTTCTACATCCAGGAGTTTATTGGAACAAATGGGGAAGTTTTTAAAAATATCATTGCCTAGGTTGTATCCCAAACCTATGATACTAGAATCTATGGGATGAGACCTGGAAATAAGTAGTTTTTAAAAAGTCTCCCTAAGCAATCCCAATGTGTAGCCAAATTTGACAATAAATGTTCTAAAGCTGTATTTTTCAAACTCTAATCATGTGGACATTTTGTTAAAATGCAGATTCTGATTTTTAAAAAGCAGATTCTGATCCAGTAGGTCTCCTGACTTTCTTCCTTCCTAATAGGTGATGTTGCTGCTGCTGCTGCCACTGCTGCTACTACTGCTGGAACAAGGATTGCATTTGGAATAGCATTTCCTAAAGGAAAGATAAATAGGTTATAGGCCAAGTAGTAAAAAAGCAGGGGAGCATAGAACTGATATTTGTTTAGTACCTACATGCCATGCAGCATGCTAGGAACTTTACTGATATTATCTCATTTAATTTTAAAAAACAATCATGGAAGAATATAATTACTCCCATTTCAGAAGTGAAGAGATAAGATTGAATAAGTCACTGCCTATGTTTGGACAGCTAATTCATGATGGAACCTAGACTGAGACATAGACATGTCTGACAGCAAAACCCATAGATTAATGGAAATTGTTGGAAACTCTCAAACGCTCAGCAGAAGAGTTTAGATCAGAAATGCTAGGCAACATCTTTGAAGGCATAATCTTTATGGTATCACTTAAGGAAAAAACAAATGTTGCCAGTACACCCTTGTTTCAGGTAGCATAGTTAGACAGATAAAGAGCATGGTACTCTAGGTGCTTCTACATTGGAGTAGTGCTCCAGGATTATGGTATCAAAGATCTCCTGGATAAAGTAGAGTACAATGGGAATAAATCCTGATAGAAAAATAGTGCCAGTGGAGGGTGTCGAAAGTAAAGCATAAACGTATTTTCAATTGCTGATATCAAAGGATCGTTGATTCTGGAGGGAGGAATTGTATTTTTCTTTAAAGGATTTGGCTGTGGCTCCTTGACTCAAATATTCTTGCAAATGAGACCATCACGTAAATAAAGATAGCTCTGTTCCTGTGTGATTTTAAAATGATTTTTTTACTCTTTCCAGGAAGCTGAAAAATGAACTCTTAGAAGCAAAACGTAGAAGTGGGAAGACTCAACAGGAAACCAGCAGAGTCTGTGTTCACTGTCAGAGAAACCTGGGACTCATCTTTGACCGGGGAGACCCGTGCCAGGCCTGCTCACTTAGGGTGTGCAGCGAGTGTCGGGTTGTGGGCCTCGATGGCAGCTGGAAGTGCACTGTCTGTGCCAAAGTCGCGTGAGTTTATTGCCTTTTCATGGAAAATGGAAATTAATGACTGAAGGGATTGGAGTAGAGAAAGCAAGCAAGAAAAAATAGTATTCTAAATTTAGGGATGGAGAATAGAATTAAAAGTACAACCTAAGGCTTGGCTGTGCCTTGTCCAAACTCTTGGTGGTGGGGGGCGGGTGTTGCTAGGAATCAAACCCAAGGCCTCGCGGGTGCTAGGCAAGCACTTTACCACTCTGCTACATTCCCCGCCCTTGGTGTTTTGAGATTGGGTTTTGCTATGTAAATCAGGCTGGCCTTGAACTCATACATCGCCCAGGCTGGCTTTAAACTTATGATTCTCCTGCCTGTGCCTTCTGAATGCTGGGATAACATGTATGTTCCACTTTGCCTGATGCAGTGTCAAAGTTTTTGAGATTGTTTGTTTGCCCAGCTCTTTTCCTACTAGACTGTATCAAGTTGAGGTTTGACATTTCAGGACAATGAATGAGGAAATGAAATTTTAATGAACAACTGATTTCCCAACTGCAGAGTCCAAGAACTGATGAGAAGTTTCTCAACAACTATATCTCTAATTTTTATACAATATCATTTTATTTAATTCTTAGTATTCATTTCTTTTCCATTTTTTATTAGAAATTTTTAATGTACATCATAATGTGATTCATTTTGACATGCTTTTCATTGTGACAATTTTCATATATGCAATTTGATAAACATTATTCATATAGGTTTATTCCATTTCTTTTTGCCTCCTCTTTATATTTCTAACCCTCACTCACTCATACAACATTATCTGGGACTATGACTCAAAAGCTCACCAATCAGTTATAAGAAACCTCGAGTTTCCATATGGGGAGAGGAATTTTTTCTTTAAATTATCAATACCACTTGTAGTTATTGAAGCATCCTTTTCAATACAAGACTCAAAGGGCTTATGGTTTTGCCATCAACTCATTTACTAGTTAGTACAGACCGTAACTGAAGGTCTAATTCATTGAGTCCTTCCTCCCAAATCTTATTAGATTACCTTTAAGTTATTTTAATGAGAAACTAACTTTTAATGTGTTGAGTTGAATTTGGGGATTGTTACAGAAGCTAGCTTAGCCAAACACATAGAACCTCTTCCTATGTTGTCCTTTAGATCTTATATGCTACATATTTCACTTGATTTATAATATTTATTGTCTTTCTTCCACTACTATAATTTCATAACCATTAATATAGGGATTTTGATCTAGGCAAGCATGCTACCACTGAGCTACATCTCCAACCTGGGGTTTTATCTGTACTTATCACTGATGTAGTTCTGGTGCCTAAAAGAATGCCTATAGTAGGTACTTAGGGGCTGGGATTTGGCTCAGTTGGTAGAGTTGCACTGCAGTCTCTGAGGTCCTGAGTTCAATTCCCAGCACCACAAAAATGGGAGAAGGGCAATCTACTTCCAAGGCAATCTCGAAACAATCAGCCATTGAAAACCCTATGAGGGTTGCTATGAGTCGGATACCCTAACAACAACAACAAGTAGGTACTTAGTGAATATTCATTAAATGAATGGATGGATGCATGGATGAACAAGAAAATGAAATGATGAATGGATGAGTGAATGGCTTCTACTTAAAGCATTTTAGGCTTGAGCAAGTGAAACAAATATAGAACAAATGTAATTTTCTTCTGTTGAGAACATGGAGTTTAAAAACTCATGAGACATACCAAATACTCTTGCCCTCTGAACAAGGTAAACTTTTAACTATCACAGAAAAATACAGAAAACAAATTGTTGTCAGAAGATGTGAGAATAAATAATAACAAATTGGAAATTCTATATTCCTCTTGGGACATATCATATCAATACAGAAATTCTGAATTAATTGTATTCCTTTTATTGGTGAGAGAAGAACTTCATAAACCCAATTATCCACCTTTCTAGTTGATCTATCCATACCCTGACCATCTGTCCATCCCTCCTATACATTTGTTGGTACCTTGTAAAGGGGCTAATGACACAAAATTAAATATAATATGGATAGACTTCAGTGGCTTCATAGTCTAAGGAGGAAGATGAGTTTATTATGTTATTGTTTCACCCATAAAAGAAATTATATTTCAATACATTAAAGTCTCCTAAGGAGAAAATAACTTTCAATGTATGATTCTTATACTTGTGTGGCAACAACTATTTATCTATAGTTGTATCCTTTTGCAACAGCTGGAGATTTACATGATGCATGTTTAATTTAATATATCAAAGATCCATGCTCATCTTTCAAGCTGAAAATCAGAGTACATTACTTCTCTAATGTTCCAGCTACTACTCTGTATGATCTCAGAGACTAAAACTATCTATCAATATTAGAGGTATCCTATTTGCTATTCATCGAGTGGTTTTCAAGAAGGAAACATGAATGATATTTTGTTGGCAGAGAACTCCCTTTGTTTGTTATGAGAGAATGATACAGCCCCACTGGGCTGTCTCCATGTTTAATAGACCATAAAATTAAAATTTCCACCCTGACCTCTAAGGGATGAGATGAGTCAGAAAGTGACTTGTTCTCTAATCAGTTGGAAGAGCAACCTTTATTGTCATTTACCTTGGACTGGGTAAAAGTAAAGAGATGTTATTTTTGAAGCACTGAATTGATTACAGCCAGGGCTGGTGGAGGGAGTTTATCTGTTAAAACGAGCTAAGAAGTCCCTGACATTTTCTCCAACCTTCTTATTCTAGCAAGTTGGCTGCTAGAGGCCTAGTTTTCAAACTAACGCTATAGAAACAAAATGAAAGAGACCTTGACACAGCCAGTTAGTTTGTTTTGCTATCTGAATATGATCTATAAAATTCTATAGGATTATTTTAGCTGAGGCAGTTGCCTTGTAACACAAACGTAGTCATAATGATTATTTTTCCTAATTAGTACCCAATCAAACCTAGAAAGACCCCAGAGATAAAAGTGATATGAAAAAGAACCAAAAATGAAATAAACTCTAACAGGGCATTCAGCAGCTGATCTTGTATTCAGGCCATGTTGTGACGTCTCATGCTACTATGTGTCCTTGTGAAAGTCTTTGTCTTTTTAAAGTAGGAAGAGTCTGATATTTTTGTTTATGATGAATTGGTAATTATTACTGCAATAGATGAAATATAAATGAAATATGAGTGTGACCATCTGAAGACTCAAAAAAACATATGCCAATGGATGAAATAAATACACACAGAGAGAATGCAGGAGGTAATGTTCTGTTATGAGAAATAGAAATACAGTCCCTGATATCCAGAAAATGGTCTGACACTTTGGTGTAAGCTTTGGTGTTGTTAGGAGTTGGCATTCATTATTAGGCCATGGTGCTCTGCTGAACAAAATCTCAGGGCACCAGTCTCTCACAAAATCATTCTATGACCGTGATGAAGTAGGACAAAATAAGAATACCTCATAATCTTGTCTGAACATGCACAAACACAAGGTATCTGTTTAAGCCACAAAGTACCAAAAAGCCTCCCTTTTTAGTTGATGTGAATAACTTGCTACTTCCTTACCAATTATACAATTGTTGTTGTTGTTGTTGTTAGGTGTCGTCGAGTCGGTATCCGACTCATAGTGACCCTCATAGGGTTTTCAATGGCTGTTTTGGCATTGCCTTGGGAGTGGATTGCCAGGCCCTTCTCCCAATTATACAATTAGTATTGCTATAATGTTCCCTCCTTTTAGATAAAATTTTTTGAGATACCAGCCATAGAACTGTCTCCATTTCCTGACATAACCTAATCTAGAAAAAATTCTTACTCTCATAAACTCTTCCTAAAATTACCTAACATAAACCAAATACCTACAATAAATGCTTTCAAATGCCTCTTACTGAGACTCCTCGTGGTTCCCCAGGCATGTGTTTTCCTTCATTGCAATGAACAAGAATCTCAATGTCTTCAACCCTAGCTGCGTTCCTGATGATCTTAGGGCTGATGAATATTGACAGGGGCTAAATAGTCATTTCAAAATCACCACTGAGTTTAGCAAATTTTCATAATACAGTTACAAGGGAGATATTCATATCAGAGTAATCCCACATTGACCTAGAATATTTGATGCTAAGATGCTTTGAGTGTCTTAACATGCTACTTTGCATCATCTATCAATTACATACAAGCACCCTACATTTTTGGGAGGATGCTTTCTTCATTCTGGGATTGGTACCTTAATATGCACATAAATAAGAGAGATTTCTTAATGTGAATATATATATATATACATATATACATATATATATATCAATACCAATAATATCTATAATATATGAACAGTTTAAACAATATTAAAAAGAATTCCTGTGCATTCATCACATAATTTAAGTATTAACACATTCTTTGTTTGCATTTTTCATTACTTTGCTATGTTTTATGGGTTTATAGCATTTGGATGTTTCCTTGGGTAAAATATTTTCTAGTTGGGTATTTTTAGACATTATAGGAATGGAAATCATACTATATGTGTTATTTACCTAAACTTTTTGGTGAAATTTATTCTTGTTTGTATAAATAAAATTACATTCATGTTCACTGTTACCATATTCCTTTAATGTATCTATTTTCCCATTGATGGACATTCAGATTGTTACACTTTGTAATGTTACAAAAACTACTGCTATGATATGCTCCTACATTTGACCTGACAAACCTGACAAACATGTACAAAAGTGTACAAATATGTCCTAGGATGGAATCTTTAACATGTACCTCCTTGGGTGAGATTTTTAAGTCTGTGAGGCATAACTCATTGGTGTCTTTTAGCCAGCATTTTAAGAAAATGAAACAGAGTAGAAAATGTCAATATACATATGCATGTATGTGTACAGTTACGGATACATGTACATATATGTATGTGTGTTTATTTTATGGATCATGGTGTAAAATATGTTTCTTACTATTGCCTCTGCTATAATTGTTTGAGAAGACTTCTGCAGAGTGTACACCTAGCAATGAAATTGCTGGGCAAATGGTATAATCATTTTCAACTTTATAAGACAATACTAAATTGTTCTTTATAGTTATTGTAGCAACTTAAATTCCACCGCCATTGTAGAAGGGTTTCCTTTGCTTCATAATCTTACCAACACTTGGTATCATGGGAATTTTAATTTTTTTCCAAATAGGCAGATATAAAGAGAAATCTCCCTATTGTTATAATTTATGTTTTTCTGATTACTATTGATGTTGAATATTTTTTGTATGTTTATTGGACTTTTGTGGTTGATTCCTTTTCTGTAATATGACTATTAATGTTATATTATATAATTTTCTTTTAGGTTTTTGGTCTTCACCTTATTAGTTTACCTAATTATTTTTTTATGACTTCATTCATCTCTAGAAGTGCTTTTGCCTTAAAGTCAATTTATTTGTTATTTGTACAACTATGTCAAGTTTCTTTTGGTTAATATGTGCATATATGCACAGTATATATTTTTCCACCATTTGACTTTCGGTATTTCAGTGCCCATATATTTAATGTGACTCTCTTATATACAGCACACATGCTACTTAAAACTATATGTATTTAAATATTTGATATGTTGTTGCTGTTAGGTGCCATTGAGGAGGTATCCAACTCATAGCGAACCTACATACAACAGGTGAAACACTATTGTCAGTGCTTCTCTGCTATTAATAGGGTTTTCAATGGCTGATTGTTTTTTGGAAGTGGATTGCCAGGTCCCTCTCCCAAGCCTATGGCACCTGGTGTTCCCAGGCAGTCTCTCATCCAAATACTAACCAGGCCTGACCCTGCTTAGCTTCTGAAATCTGACGGGATCAGATGCCTCAGGGCTACTACTGCAGGCAATATTTGATATACGTATATGCTATATGTTATATGTGCTATATATGCATATATGTGATATAAATACATGGCATAAGTAATTTTTAGAGTTAAATCTGACAATATTTTTTCTTCAGAGTTTAATCCAAATATTCATTGTGATTACTGCAATATTTACATTATTTATATTATCTATAGTTTTGAGTACATCTTTCTCATTCCATTATATCCTTTATACTAGTATTGATATTAAGTGGTTTTTAAATTTTTTCAATGGTTACTCTAGAAATTACAACATTCATATTTAACTTTGGAAATTGAAGT
>VMDO01022627.1:0-33162 GCA_007922755.1 Pedetes capensis | reverse complement strand
TACTTTATTTCATCATTAAAATATTAATACATGTATTGAAATGCCATACTATATCCCATAAATATGTATAATTATTAGTGATTATATGTAAATTAAAGTCTCCAATAAACAAAGTGAGATCTATAATTTTTGCTTTTCTTTTTGTCTCTTAAATCCAAGATAGTAATCATTATATTCTTTCTTGAAAAGAAGTAATAAAATAATGATATATGTTATATATAATTTTAAGTACATATACCTGATACAGCCTACGGCCATACCACCCTGGCATCCCATCTCTACAGATCTTGGAAACTAAGCAGGGTTGGGTTGGGCCTGGTTAGTGCTTGGTGAAAAACTATCTGGAAACTCCAGGTACTATAGGCTTGAGAGAAGGACCTGCCAGACCACTCCCAAAACAATCAGCTATCAAAAACCCTATGAACAGCAGAGAAGCACTGACATAGTGCCGGGCATGGCACAATGTTGATGAGTGTTTCATCTGTTGTGCATAGGGTTGCTATGAGTTGGACCCAACTTGATGGCACCTAACAACAACAACATACATGATACATATAATTATACCATATTAAAAATATATGTCTATGATATTCCCCTACTACTTTGATAACCTGGTATAAGTTATAATAAAAACAATTTCCCCTTCATATTAAAAGCAGTAAAATATGCATCATTGATTTTGCTTATAGATGTACATAAATACACATACATGAAATGCCAATAGTTTCTTTAAAATACTGAAGGAGACAGTTACATGTCCAAGGACAAATTACAGTTACATGGAGAGAGAGAGGGAATATTTAAAGGATATGGTGGAGATTTTAAATGTTGCAACTCTTCTCATATTTATGTATTTATCAAAACCCCCATCAAAATTAGCAAAAAAAATTTAGAAAATTATCATTAACTGGACAATACCCAAAGGTTAGATGATATGACACTATTAAAATATAAAAAACAGATATGATGGAGGAGTAGCCCAAACATGTCAGAATATATTTTTGAAATATATAATTGAGTGTTTCTCAATAAGATATATTAGAATATATAAAATCATTTGAAGGAAAATGAAGATAGAAGCATTTGGATAAAAGAATTTGTTTGATGTGTAAAATATAAGAAAATATGAAAATATCCTGGAATAAAGGCTTTCAGTGACTTTGATGTGTGATATATATAATGAAATAACCAACTGTTTGATCACAGGAGTTGAAAGGAAGTTATATTTATCTAAAATTTTCAGTTTTTACCAAATGAGCACAAATATACTGGTATCTTATTTTCATAAGGATAAGCCAAAAATGTAGAAATTAGCTTGTATCACATTGATTTGCATAAAGAAAGAAAATCCTGTATGTAAAGCATTCTAGGAACAAAATATAGTTTTTATGGAAAATACTCCGACCTATGCTATCATTTTGTTTGTCTGTTGTTAGGTTCCACTGAGTCACATTCAACTCAGTGACCTAGTGTACAACACAATAAAACCCTCTCTGAGACTGTGCCATGCCCATCACTATTGTCAGTGGTGCTTAGCTATTCATAGAGTTTTCAATAGCTGAATTTTTTAGATTGTTTTAGGAGTGAGCTGCCAGGTCCTTCTCCCATTTTTGTGGTGCTGGGGATCAAACCCAGGGCTTCAGAGTGCACAGGGCAGCACTCTACCAACTGAGCTAAACCCAGCCCTTCCATTTCTCTACTTATAACCATATTTATTACTTGATTTATTTGACTAAAAATAAAACTTCTTATACTTGATTTTCAATCAACTAAGACATGCCAGCATTATGCTATCAAAACTGACCAAGTTTGGAAATCAAAGCATTAAATTATATGTGACTAAAAATAACTCTTTTAGTATATCTGACACTAGATTTGCTAATATATTGTTAATAGAGACAGGCTCCTCTTTCCCTTGAGAGGCCCACATGCATATCTCAAATGTGTACTGTTACTCTTTTCTTAAACAACTCTTTCTCTTTTTTCTCTTCTAATGCCCATGCTTAAATCTAAACTTTGTACTGTCTCTTATCTGCAATTAATAAACTCTCTAGCTTTGTTTCAAAAAATAATTAATAGAGATAAATTTGTGTGGTTTTTTTCCTACTTGCTGAACATGGATAAAGTCCAGCCATGACTCAGGTGACCTAGGTCTTTGTTGTTGTTAGGTGCCTTCAAGTCCTGTCCGACTCATAGCGACCCTCATAGGGTTTTCAATGGCAGACTGTTTCGGGATTGCCTTGGGGGTGGATTGCCAGGTCCTTCTCCCATTTCTGTGGTGCTGGGAATTGAACTCGGGACCTCAGAGACTGCAGGGCAGCATTCTACCAACTGAACTAAATCCTAGCCCCCTGGGCCTTTAGGTGGATAGAATTCCCTGGGGACATGCGAGCCTACTTTGAAGCCTCACAGGATGATTTGAGCCTCATTGGACTTTGGTTTTTCTCTTCTGTCGAATGCAGCAGTGAGACTAAATGGTGCCTGGCAGTTTTTTCCATTTCCACCATTCCATGTCTCTATTTTGCTACTTGTGACAGGTAATATACTATATACTTGCTTAAGTAGTTACTTGATATTCCAGGATCAAAAAGCTATGGGTGACAACTATAATACCACTTTTTAGAAATGTTATTTCTTAATGTATTTCTTTTCTGTATTGTTTCACCGAGTTTGTAGCCCAGGGCATTTTCCTATCGAGGCAATTTTATCCCCTTGCGATCCCACCAAACCAGAAGAGAAACAGCGCTTTTCAAATCAGATACAGTGCACAGATCTTTCTCTTGTTTTTCCTTTGGCCTGTCAATTCAGTGCTTTCAGCCACATTGAAATCTCATGAGTTGGATTATTTATGCGGGACGTTGTTCAGAGGGCACAAGGAGGTTGTGATGCTCATTTTCTTCGTGGAGTTTGTTTCTATTCTTGGCTAATTCTTACGTATTTCATAGGTTTCTACTTTGTTGTTGTTGTTGCTGCTGTTGTGAGAAACATCATGTTTCCATTGCTCCAAGGATTAAATATAGGAAAGACTTGGTACCTGGAGGGTCTCTCAGTTATTAGTCAGTAAACTGGCACCTCTGTAATGTCAGTACATGGATTTCATGCCTCTGGGACCATGCAGTTTCTGGGGAGAAGAATCCCCAAGTTCCATATTTTACAGCTATATCTGCATGGTAAAGAGATGTGCTAGGGTTCTGGGGGTGTCTTTCCCCTGATCCTTTTGTGTTTACACCTGTGCCAATACCCTTGGATCAACTGCTACTGGTATTACTGAGTCTAGAGCAATTCTGGTTAGATTTCTGTAAGTATTAAATATCTGATATCCTCCGTGATGGGCTGGGATTTAGCTCAGTTCATAGAGCGCCACTCTGCAGTCTCTGAGGTCCCGAGTTCGATTCCCAGCACTGCAAAAATGGGAGAAGGACATGGCAACCCACTCCCGAGGCAATCCCAAAACAATCAGCCATTGAAAACCCTATGAAGGTTGCTATGAGTCAGACATGACTCAATGGCACCTAACAACAGCAACAACCTCTGTGAGTGCATATTTTGGTGGACTTATGACTGGTATTTGTAGGGTGCATCAAAAGACAAAATCACAACAACACTAACTTAAAGAACATCATTGGCTTTTATTTGTAATTCTAGAATTGGACAGCACCTCATTCTGTATAATAGGATGAGTTTTCTGATGATCAGAGCAGAGGCTGGTGTTATATGTAGAAAAAGTCTGAGGAAAGAAGGAACAGAAAGAAGTGGAATGGTCAATTGAAAGTTATTTTCCTTCTAACAATGAAAGCAGAGGGAATTTCCTCATGCCAACTAAAGCTTTCTTGTTTGGGGGTTTGACGATTATTTCTTTGTCTGTCTTGGTTTCTTGGAATGTTGGATCACTTAAGCTTGGCTTGGTGGTGTGAAACTTCAGCACTGGGGACTCTTTTGGTTTGCTCCCTTGGCCTAGAACGGGAACTCCATCCCCAAATCCATGACCTCCTCTTAAGTTTTATTTAGCAGGTGCCAATAGCTTTTCTGCTTGCTGAAACTGAAGAGGATTTGAAATATTTACTGATGAAGATCGAAGAACACAGCCTTCAGTATGGATTGTGCCTCAACATCAAGTAAACAAAAGTCCTTACTCGTGGCCTGGCAAGCAACCTCATGATAAATGGAGAAAAGATTGAGGTTGTGCAAGATTTTCCTTTATTTGGTTCTGCAATCAATACTCATGGAAGCAGCAGTCAAGAAATCAAAAAATGCCTTATATTGGGAAAAGTTGTTGCAAAAGACCTCTTTAAAGTGTTGAAAAGTTAAGATCTTACATTGAAGATGAAGGTGCACCTGACTCATGCCATGATATCTTTAGTCGCATCAGATGGTTGTGAAAGGGGAGACAGGAGAAGAATTGATGCTTTTGAATTGTGGTGCTGGAGACAACTATTGAATATATCATGGACTGCCAAAAGAACCAACAGATCTCTCCTAGAAGAAATGCAACCAGAGTGCTCCTTGGAAGCAAGGATGACTAGACTGCATCTTATGTATTTTGGACACGTAGTTGTTATGTTAGGTGCCGTTGAGTCAGCATCCGACTCATAGCGACCCTCATAGGGTTTTCAATGGCTGACTGTTTTCAGGATTGCATTGGGAGTGGATTGCCAGGCCCTTCTCCCATTTTTTGCGGTGCTGGGAATTGAACTCGGGACCTCAGAGACTGCAGCGCAGTGCTCTACCCACTGAGCTAAATCCCAGCCCGGACATGTAGTTAGGAGAGACCAATCCCTGGAGAAGAACATCATGTTTGGGAGAGTGGCGAGTCAACAAAAGAAAGGAAGACCTTCAACTGGGTGGATTGACCAGTGTCTGCAACAGTGGACTTAAACATAAATAAGATTGTGTGCTTGGTACAGAATCGAGGAGTGTTTTATTTCTGTTGTACACAGGGTCTCTATGAGCTGGACCCAATTCCAGGGCACCTAACAACAACAACAACAACAAAAAAAATAGCTTTACAGTTGTCTAATTTTTCTGTGCTGACACTCTTTATTTTTGAAGAATTATGCCCATTTCATTTCTATATTGGGATTTAAGTGAGATTTAAGAGGAAAGTATGTGGAGATTTCTCTATTGGTTGTTGATTTGTAGGTTTGTTTGCTTTGTTCTTTTTTGGGGGGAGGGGACAAGGTTTCCTAATGTAGCCCAGGCTGACTTGAAGCTCACCATCTTCCTGCCTCAGCCTCCTGCGTGCTGGGATCACAGGTGAGCCCCACCCGCTCTGCTGCTCCTTCCATTTTTGACAGTGTTAATTCAGGATGTCATGCAGATGGTAGGGATAATGATGTTGAGTGACATCATGAGGGCGGAGGTGTTTCTCAGGTGCTTGGGAGGGGTTTCAAGTGTTTTAGAGGGTTTTCATTTGTGATCACAAATGGACCAATAGATGTATTGAAATATCTTTTGCCCTGATGGGCTGTTATTCACAGGTTAACCCTGGTTGTCAACTTGACCTGATTAAGAGGTCCCTAGAAAATTGATGCCTTCAGCCATACCGCCCTGGCATTTGCCAGATCTCAGAAGCTAAGCAGGCCCAAGCCTAGTTAGTCCTTGGATCGGAAACCACCTGGGAACACCAGGTGCTGTAAGCTTGGGAGAAGGACCTGGCAGCCCATTCCCCAAACAACCTGCCATTGGAAACACTATGAGTAGCAGAGAAGCACTGACATAGTGCCAGGCGTGGCACCGTGTCAGAGAGCATTTCCTTCTGCTGTACACAGGGTAGCTATGAGTTGGACCGGACTGGACCATACCTAACAACAAAGAACATTGGTAAATCACACTGATGGGCGTGTCGTGAGGGTGGGTCCAGAGATGATTGGCATGTGAGTCATCAAGTTGAGGCGAGAAGAGCTGCCACTAGTGTGGGAGGCACTATCCAATAGGCTGGGGGCAAGGAAGGAACAAATACCCGAAGGCGAAGGCTGCGCACCGCATCTGCGCATGCTCCACTCTTCCGGCGCACGTGCCGTTCCTTTTGCTTCAGTCTTTGAATGTGGACTGGCATCGGTTTCCGACTCTTCAGCCTTCAACGGAGGCTCCAGCCTTGCCCCTCCTTCTTCTGAAGCTCCCAGTTTGCTGGACTGCGCAACTACTGCTTCCTCCGTCTCTGGGCCGCCCCAGCCTCTGCCCATGTGAGTCAAGCTTATAAATCCTCCCTCATATTTATGTAGACATTCCATTGATTCTGTTCCTGTAGAGAGCCCTAAGAGTGGTCTGTTTTTAGCTTTAGCTTTTGTCCTCATTTATTTATTTAAAATCACCTTTATCACATTCAGCACGATGTCTTCCACTGTGGAGAGACTGAGTCTAGCTAGTTAATGTGGGTGTCACCTCACAGAGTTTTCGTTTTTCTGGTGAGAAGGCTGAACATCTCTTCTCAAACTTTAGCAAAAATACAGTGTATTCTTATTAACTGTGGGCCCTGTGTTGTACATCTGAGCCATGGTGATCTTGATCATGCCTGGGTTTGATAAAGGTGAAATTAGAGAAGTTAAAAAAATTGTAAAAGACTTTGAAATGAGCCACACATGTGGTTAAAGAACTAGGCGCTGAGTTTGTGATTCTGTGGCCATCTCTGGGCTTTCCTTTGCTTTGAGTTATTGTACCATTCTGTGAGTCCTTGAATCCTGACAACAGTACAAATGAATCTTGTCCAAAGAAATGCAAATTTCCTTGCATAGAGTTGATTATTGCCCTGTCTGTTGATCAGTTTTGTATTTATTAGGGAAATTCATGCTAGCATTTCTTACTGCCCAAACTGTGTCTTGGATTCTTCTCCCTTAAACCTCTTATGACATCTCAAATGGTCTTCACGTTAACAGCTTAATATTTTGACGTGTCCATTTCAGATTTATCTGAGAATAATTATTATATCTGACATAGTGCCAGGAAATTTCTTCCAATATGTTCTGAATATATGATTAATGGCATCATTCTATGCTATCAAGATAATAGGACATTTTTCACCAACAGGAAATTGACCACCACATTCAGTTTTTTTTCTTGACAAGTTAGTAACAAGGACCACCATTGTTAGTTTGAAAATACTTTTATATTCTATACTTGATGTGTGATGGCCATTTACAGAAAAGATTTCAATAATTTGTCTCTTGTGTGAAGCCCTGGAGGTTTATTCTTGTCTCACAAAAACTTACATATTTTCCCTCTTGATTCCTAGTTTGCTTTTATGGATATTGACTGTGAACAGTGATAACTTCTGCTTGTGGGGGGGCAAATACCATTCACCTGCCTTTCTTCCCACTGAAAGGGTTTTTGATGCTGCAGGTGGTGGGGATAATGATGTTGATTGACATCATGAGTGCGGAGCTGTTTTTCAGGTGCCTTAGAGGGGTTTCAGGTGTTTTAGAGGGTTTTCATCTGTGATCACAAATGGACCAATAGATGTATTGAAATATCTTTTGCCTTAAGGGGCTGTTGACTGATTGAAGAAGCTGGACTCTCTAGTTGCACACCTAAAAGATGAGGTTTGATGTTTAAAAAAGAAAGGAAGCAAACATTTTTAAATGACCGCCGCGGGACACACATTGGCACGGTGCTATGTCATTCGGTATTCACAACAAACACTATCACCCTCCCCTCTTTTTGAGGGGAGACTGAGGCAATGATAGTTTAAAAGAATTGGTTAAGTAAACTCACTCGGGCAATGACAGGGCTGATATCTGAGCTCAGTCCTGCGTGAGTTGAAAGACAGTGCACTTCTCAGACTGCCATGCCAACTTAAAATGGAGAAAGAAAGTGGGCCAACCTTGGAACCTGACAGAAGGAAGCAGACCTGAACAGATTTAGCCTCCAGAGAGTGAGATATATAATCGTTTGATTTGTTTTAGTTTTGAATAAAATAATTAAAATATTTTCTCATGATATTGTTATGCAAGATTGATTAAACAAATGTGTTCCTCATAGATGAAATACAAAGGTGTCTTAGACTGAGTGTACATTCAGCCATTTATAAAGTGTCTGATTGGTAGCAAGATTTCCTTCTGGTAATTTCCAAGGAAAATGAAGCTCCTCACAATCTCTGATTACAACATTTCAACTATCAGGGATGCTTACATTTCCCCCTCTATTGCCTTCTAGAAATGCTATTGCTTTTGCATGCATATATATATATTTTTTTTCTAGATCCTTTATGAGATAATTTTAAGGGATAGTGTTTTGTAAAAGTCAAGATTGAATTAAAATTCTACTTATTCCCTTCTTTGACAAATACTGCATTTTGGAGGTAGGTTGCAACAAGAAAAACCATGGGTTAGAAGCTTAGAGAGGTTAACTAATTTTTCAGTGGTTACAGTTCAATTAAGTAGTGGGACCAGGACTAATAGCTGGCAACCTTTTCCTCTAATATAAATTCTAGGACATTCAAACCTATCTTATTTCATGGGATTATGGTAATTAATTCATTTTTCCTCCATTGCTACAAATGCTACCTTACTGTAAATTAAACTCATATAAACTTTGGTTGTTTCTAGGACATTGCTTTATTTATACTTAGCCCATATTATACTGCTTAGTCTTTTAAGAAAGTGGGAGAAATAATACTCATTTGTTTTTAAGAGCTTGAGGTATAATGGACATACAGGGAGCTTCCTTCCACCTCCCTCTGTCCTCTTCTGATGCCGTTGATCTGTTATATTAATTGTAGATTAGCTTATGTGTTAGCTTTCTGTTGCTGTGGCAGAATACCTGGAGTAATTAGCGTATTAAGGCGGAAAGATTTGTCTTGGTTCATGATTTCGGAGGTTTCAGTCCAAGGTCAGTTGGCTCTGTTGTTTTGGGGTCTCTGGGGAGGGAGAATATCATGGCAGGGAGTGTGTGGTGGGGCGCAGTTGCCAGCCATGGCAGCTGGGAAGCAGAGAGAGGGAGAGGAAGGGCCTGGGGCCAATATCCCCTTCCCATGATGTCACTTCCTTTCTCTAGGCCCCCCCTCCCAAAGGTCCTCCCACTTTGCAATATAGCGCTACAGCCTGCAGCACAGGGCCTTTGAGAAGCATTTGAGTTCCAAACAATAACAATTTCCACTTTCTGAGATTTTATTAATGGAATCATATAGAATGTACTCTTATGTGGCTTCTTACACTCAGCCTGATTAGGATTTATCAATACTTTATTTATTTTATTACTGAATGGTGTTTAATTGTTTGGATATACCATAATTTATTTATCTATTGATGGATATTTGAAATATTTTGAGTTTAGTGTCATTATAAAAAATGTTGCTCTGAATGCTTGTGTGCGCCTTTTTGTACATGAAATCGTGGTTTAATTTCTCTTTGGATAAACACAGAGATGAAATGACTGGGCTCTTTGGTAGGGGTATGTTTCTTATTTTGTGAAACTGCCTAAGAGTTTTCCAGAATTGTTGTTTAATTTTATATTCCCATCAGGAGTAGCTTTACGTTGCAGCATATCATCAACACGGTGCTGCATTTTTTTTATTTTGAGATTTTCTTTATTTTGAGACGTGTGGCTGGGTGCAGTGGTATCTCCTGTAATCCCAGTGACTTGGGAGGCAGAAGCAGGAGGATCTGGGGCTCAAGGGCAGAGGCAGCTTGTGCATTTTAGGGAGACCCTTTCCTTAAGATAAACATAAAAAAGGCGGTGGGTGCAGCCCAGGGGCTGACCACTAGCACAGTATGCACAAGGCCCCAGGTTCAACACCTTAGTACTAAAACCTGTTTTATTTTAATAGGTGCATTTTGGTGTCTCACTGTGATTCGAATTTCCCTAAAGACTAATGATGAAGACCTTTTAAGTGTGCTGATTTGCCACCTTTTTTTGTGAAGTGGTTTTCAGATCCCTTTCCTCACCCTTTTTAATAAGTTTTCTTATTATTGCATTTTGAAGGCTCTTTATATATTCTGGACTCACACACTTTATCAGGTAGGCAATGGTGATATAAAAATATTTGCTCCCACTCCATGGTTTATCTTTTCATTCTCTTAGGGTGCTTTGAAGAGAAGAGTTTCTTAATTTGGAGAAATCCAGTTTATAAAATTCTCTTTTACCAATTTTGCTTTTGATATCAATCTTAGATATTTTTGCCAAACCCACAGCTAGACATATTTTCTCCTTGGTTTTCTTCTAGAAATTTTATAGTTTTAGTTTTGCATGTGGTTATATAATTTTTAAAATATATTATGAGATAAAGATTAAAGTTTTTTTTTCTTTCTATAAGTAATGGATCTCTAATTGTTCCACTACCTTTTGCTGAGAAGACTATTTTTCCTCGCTGAATTGCTTTGAGACTTTATCAAAAATGGGAGCATATATACATGGGCTTATTTCAGTGCTTTCTTCCCTAATCCATTGGTATAGTTGTCTCTCTTGAGGCTACTATACTCTGTCTTGATGACTCCAGTTTTAAAATAATTTCTGAGTTATTTTGGGTTTTCTGGGCTCATATTTTCACATGAATCTCAGAAATAGCTTGCTAATTGCTCTAAAAACACATGGCTTCGACTATGATTGAGGACTTATATTAACAATATATATTCTTATGAACACAGAGTATATCACTTTATGTATTCTTTAATTTCTCTCAGGATTAATTTATAGTTTTTATTTTTATTTATTTTTTGTGGTCTGGGAGGGTAGAACGCAGGGCTCACACATGGTTTGATAAGTGGTCCACCACTGAGCTGCATCCCCAGCCCCCTTTCCAATTTTGTCTTGAGACAGTGTCTTATTAAGATACAGAGGCTTTGAACCCACACAGTCCATCGTTCTTGGTACTTTCTGAAGCAGTTCTGGAAGTCCTCTTTAGTGACTGTCCTTAGTTTCGTCTTCTGTCGTGACAACACTCCAGGTCACATATTGCTTCTGGAATGGCAATTTCTGTCCAATGAAAGCCTTCCCGTGTGTCGTCATCCACCGTGTTCCCTGGACCTGGCACTGTGTGACTTCTGGCTAGTCCCTAAAGTCAGAGTAACCATTCAGGGTCAAGGCAGCAGCGGCCTTGCAAGTAAAGACCTTCAGGAAAGAGGGCTCTGGAACTGCTTCAGGAGATGACAGGGATGATGGGTTAAGGGTGTTCAGAGCCCGGGGGAGGATTTTGAGGGGAACTGAAGATGATGTGTCAGCTTTCACTGTGATAATTTTTTAGACTTAAACATTCCTCCTTTTTATTTTTGGCAGCACTGGGTGTTGGACCCAGGGCCTCGTGCTTGCATGCTCTGCAAGTGCTGGACCAGTGAGCTGCATCCCCAGCCCATTTTTTTTACTTTTAGAGACAGGGTCTTGCTAAGTTATGCAGACTGCCTCTGGTCTTGAACTCGCAATCCTCCTGCCTCTGCCTCCCGAGCCTCTGGGATTACAGGTGTGCGCCACCTCGCCCCGTCCCTCCTGTCTTTTGATCACGCTTTGTATCTCTGTGTCCTAAATAACTATTTCAATAAATATTTTTCTTCACATCAGATAGTGAAATCTTACATTTGGTATTTTTGCTCACTTTTTCCATGATAAGTTTTGAGAGAAGTTTAGTGATAGCAGTAGAAGAATAACTTCTCCTTTTATCAAAGACATTTTAATTGATCTCTGAGGAATTTGAACTAGGGTTGGAGCTAAAGGTTACTTAATCCAGGGGACTAATTAGAATCATGGAATAAAGTTTACTGCTAGAAAACCCATGAGACGGTAGAGTATACTTCACTGAATGGTGGGGGGAAGTATTTTGGTTTAGAATTGTGGTTCCAGACCACAATTTATAAAATTACTACTGACAAATCTCTTTCCTAGGGAACTGACCACTTTCTGTTTTGTGCCTCCATTGTAATTTAGTTATCATTCTCAAAAAGATTTATAGTGTTGTATCTTGATCCCGCTATTTGTGTGTCCTTTAGCAAGATGCTATCCTTTAGCATCTTGTGAACCCCTCCCCCCAGGCAGGAGTCAGATGTTATATTGGCTTCTTGTTCAAGAATATAATAGAATCATTAATAAGAAAGTGATACTTAATAAGTTCTATTAAATATTTATCTGCTTCCCACCAAATTCAGCCATGGGATTTTGCATTAAAACTTTTGTCTCCTGCTGGGTGTGATGACTCATGTTTGTAATCCCAGTGGTCTGGCTGTAGAGGTAGGAGGATTGCAGGTTTGAGGCCAGAGGCAGCCTGTGTAATTTGGTGAGATCCTATCTCAAGATTAAGAATAAAAAATGGGCTGGTGGTGTAGCCCAGAAGTAGAGCCCTTGCAAAGTATGTGTGAGGCCCTGAGTTCAACCTCCCAGTACTACCAAACAAACACACACAGAAAAGACCCTTTTGTCTCAGCTTTGAAATTGCTTTGCTTCAATTGGTAGACTGAGATCCAGATAATAACTTTTTCATTTTTTTATTTAGTTTGTTTATTTATTCTTTTATTAGTAAATGTTGGTGGGGTACAGAGTAAAACAGCATTGGCTTTTTCTGTTGTGCACCCATTATATCACTTCTGGCTATACTTTCGCCAACCCACAAGGTTTATGGAGCCTTAGGGCTAATATGTAGTAAAATTCAAATGAATATTTGGGTTATAGTCTCTTACTTTTCCACTGTACTCATGATTTAAAAATGTTGCTCTATGATATCCATTAGAAGCTATTGGAGAACAATAATTATATCTTTAAATTTCCCCAGTAACTGATTGACTATATCTCATGTCGTTTTTAATTAATACAAGTTCATTAAATTTTAGCATTAAAATTTTAGAGAGGCTGGTACTCTTGTGTTAATGTAATCCAATATTATCAAGGTCAAATAACGAATTTTTAAAAAATAAACTTCCTAATAAAGGGACTTAGTTAATAATGCTAGTTTTGTACTTTGAATTTTTTTCCTATTAAACATCCTTCCAATTGTAAGCTCTAAATTTCTTATACTTAGAATTGTATTTTTAAAGATTTTTTTGCAGGCCTTGCTGATGTAATCTTGCAAATTATCATTAGTGTGTTCATAGTACTTTATTTTCAAAATATTTTCTTTTTCACTTTTGCTGTCAGGGCACATGAGAATGCTAGGCAATAAGTATTTGCAAGGGAAGGAGGTGAGCAGAGGTGAAGATGACTTTTAAATAACTTGTATTTTTCTCAGAATGAGTCAGATACACCTGACCTGTATCCCAAACTATTACTAAGTCCTGACTCAGTGTTTCGCACTCCTGGAAAGGAAAGCTATACTTCTTTGCCAAATGCTTTTGGATGAGCTTTTCATACTTGTAGGTTAATTACTTTTCTCCATTTTGCTCATCTTCCTTCTAAATATATTATTTATTGTTAGAATTATAAAGTGGGTTTGAAGCTGAAAATCTAAATTCCTTCGTAGATCACTTTAATATCAAAAGTATGATTTGAGAATACTTATGTGTGCTGTTTTTGATGACTATAGTAATAAATATAGTAATAAGTAATAATTTCACACAGAAGTTATGATATGATTCTAAATACGCTACCTTGAAAGTCGCTATTGTATGCAACCTGAAGGTAATATTCATTATCCTGTTCAGAATTTTCTAAGTGTAAGTTGATTTGATCTGGTCCATATACTTTATGAAACCTGGTACTCAGAATCATCTAGAGAGTGAAATATTTTGTTGGAGATTGTTTTATTTCATGAATTGCACATTAACTCCAGCAGCTCTTTCATGTGGAGTGAGTGGGAGGCCATAGAGATAAGGTACTAGTGTGTGCATTCCACACTAGTTCCAATTCTGTTTCCACTTTCGCTAATGGACATGCTAGATTAAATGACACCCTTCTCTTTGTAAGACAGACTCATGGCTTCACATAGCACTGTACATCCCATAAAACAAAATTAACTTTATTCTCAACTACAGCCAAAATATATGCCGATTCAATTGCACTAAGAGTTTACTTCTTTAGGTAGCTTGTGAGTAGCAGGATGCCTCC
This sequence comes from Pedetes capensis, assembly GCA_007922755.1. Taxonomy (NCBI): domain Eukaryota; kingdom Metazoa; phylum Chordata; class Mammalia; order Rodentia; family Pedetidae; genus Pedetes; species Pedetes capensis. Next base: position 19,209 of record VMDO01022627.1, on the reverse strand, counting down.
TGTATTTCTAACAATTATAGTTTAGAAAAAGATTCAGATAAGACGTACATTTTTTGTGATACTGTCAACCATCAATTTGAGAGATATTTACTTGGCCTTTTTAAATTTTAGATGCACGGGACAAACTAAGTCCAGCGAACAAAACACCACCTGACACTGTGTCATGCACATGATCTTTTTATGTTTGAGCTCATTGTTGCAGACACTATCATTCTTTTCGTTTTGAGTTGTGCAAGCTCCCACAGCATGACACGCTGACAGATGGGAGAGTTTGTGTGGATTGGGTGCAGATCAACACTCTACTCAGCACACAGGGAGACACGATGGAGAGATCGCCCCAGTGGGTGCCATGGAAGGCACACATGAACCCATGTTAAGCCCCTGCTTCCCTCGTGCTTTACTCAGATGAGGGAATGCCTGGCAGAGCAACTGGTGTGGGCCTTTTCCTCTAGTATATAATGTTTCACTTACAGAAGAATTTGGTGCACATATACCCATCAGTCTGGTTGAAACTGCCTTAGAAGTGTACCATAGACTGAAGCCCTTGCTCCCTAATCTGTCTTCCTTCTCTCTCGTTCTACAAGTATAAGATCTCTATCAGAGTATGAGGCCGCTCCCTGCCTACTTTTTCTTCTCTTTACCCATTGCAGATATTTCCCCCGATAAATCTCTTGAACGTCTAGTCTCTTGGCATCTACTTCTTGAAGATGCAAAACCAACACCAGAGCCTACATTCAGATTACCCATCTCCTTCTCTCCCTCAATTACTCATGCCACCTTAACACCTTGTTTTTCACTAAGATGTTCTCTGTCCCGTCTCTCCTGCGCTTGAGCTTCCCCTACCCTGCCCAGCTCTTGCTTTTTCCCTGTCATTCCTGTTCCCACCCATCTTTTCCTTTGGATTCCTGATTTGTGTGTGTGTGTGTGTGTGTGTGTGTGTGTGTGTGTGTGTGTGTGTGTGTGTGGCATTTAGGGGTTGAACCCAGGGCTCTGCACCTACTTTGCAAGTGCTCTACTGTCAGTGATTTAACAGTAGATTTAGGGGAAAAGCTCTAATTTGTAGCAGATATCTATGTCCACTGCATAACAAAACTCTCACTACCGCCAATGGAAAACCACCCATATGCTTCAGTGGACACGTGGTTGGGAACAGATGCACACGGTCATCAGCTGCAGGCCCACGGAAGCCTGGCTTTGACTCATCTCTCTCACCTCCCACTTCAACCATCTCATGGTCTTCACCTTGTCCTGGAAAACTCCTTTGTGCAAATGCTGTCTCTCCTGTGGCCATCCTGGACAGCAAGATGGGGGACATCGATGCAAATGTGAATCAGAGTTTCTGGGAATCTTTTCCCTGTGGCGTTTGGATATCAAAAGTGCATTTCAGAGCAATGAGTCTATTAGTCTTATGCAATATATTGTGCTGCTGATTGAAGTAACAATAAAGGTCTGTTTTTGAAGGTAGCATACTCCAAAATATTGGCAGAGGGAAGAGATTGCAACCATATTTGAAATGTTATAGATGTGAACCTCCTAAATATTTTTCCTCATTCATTCACACATTCAGTTGTTTTTATTCATTTCATCAAATATGGGCTGCATTATGAGGTAAGATACAGGAGTGAACAAGACAAAAGTCTTGTCTTGATAAATAGGGAATGGAAGATGTGGGACACAATAAGCAAAAATTAAGCAGTTTAAGAAATCAGACAATTAAATGGTTAAGGTTTTTCAAAGTGTCAAATTTCAACCTCACAGAGGGAGGCAAGTGTTCATGTTTTCAGATTTTTGGATATGAAGACCACATGAGAATATTCTACATAAATTTATACCTCAGGAAGCATTATATTCTTTGTGTCCAGAATTACTACCTGTGTGATTATGAAGTCTCGTCTCTAGGCCATAACATTGTAGATTAATTTTATAGCTATATTAACAGTGAAGACTTATTTTATTCTAAGAGACCTTTTTCAAATTTCATAACTAAAAGGAGAAACGGGATGTGTCGAAGCCTAGGAAAACTAAGGGACCTGAGAAGCAGAATGGGATTGCAGTGATGATTTCTGCCATTGGGAAGGACACACTATCATTTCAACTGGCATTAATGTCCCTGATGGGTAATGGAGATGAGCATGCTGTTGTGTTGTTAGGTGCCTTCGAGTCGTGTCCGACTTATAGCGACCCTCATAGGGTTTTCAGTTGCTGACTATTGCGGGATTGCCTTGGGAGTGGGTTGCCACATCCTTTCCCCATTTTTGCAGTGCTGGGAATCGAACTTGAGACCCCAGAGACTGCAGAGCGGCGCTCTATCAACTGAGCTAAATCCCAGCCCAGAGGTGGGCATAACAGCTTTTTAAATAAAAGTATGTGAATTGCCCCTGCATTCTCTAAGGAAAGGATTTGAACAGAATTCTTAACTTTGGGTTTTTCAAGTTGAGAAACTGTGAGTCATAGAATTGGATTACCTTGTTCCGTGTTGCCTACCCTGGTTCCAGCAGACATGTGATTTACCATCCCAGAGTGGATGCTACAAAACCTGTTTTCCTTGTGAATACTTAGACTCTCCCTCTTCCTAAATGAGCATTCATGAATTATATTTCCTGTAAAAACCATCATTTTTTTTCAGAGGCTCCCCAAATGAATGATTGTTCAATTCATCCAGTCATCCAGGGATAAAAGTCTAGAGTTATTTCCTCTTATCATTCTCACCATCAGATCTAGTCAGTTGCCTCCTTTTGTGGATTTTATGCCTGTCATATTTATAAAATTATACCTATGCTTTTATTGCTTATCACTTCCTATCAGGACTCATGTCGTTACTATTTTCTCCTTCATAAGGAAAAAGTGTAGAATAGTACTTAAGAACTATTACTATTACTATTAGTACTATTACTACTAGTACTTAAGAACATAATGATGAAAAGAAGATTCTTAGGTAAAAATTGAGGTCTCTTCTAGAAATTGCTGATGAAGAAATGGACATGTATGAGGTGTGTTAAAAAACTATGCTGAATGTTTAAAAATAATTACACTAAAAGACGCATACAGCTAATCTCACTCAGAATACTCCCCTGGCTTCAAACACACTTCTCTCGTCATTTTTGCTACTTTCTGAAGCAGTTCTAGAAGTCCACGTTTGTGAGTATCTTTAGCTGCCCTGTCATGGGTGCCTCGATAACCCAAATCAATTGGAAACATTTACCTTCCATGGTCGTTTTGACTTTGTGAGGGAGCCAGAAGACGCACGGTGCCAGATCCAGTGAATAAGGTGAATGAGGACACACCATGATGTTTTTACTTGACAGAAATTTTCATACCAGAAGTGATACGTACCATGGAGTCTTGTCATGATGGCAGATGAAACTGAAGATATTTGTGAAAGATGATTTTTAGAACTGCCTCAGAAAGTGGCAAGAATGATAGGATAAATGCATTTGACATCAGAGGGAATATTTCAAGGGGGATTCATGGCCACATAGCTTTTAGTGTAATGAAAAATTTTAACTTCAACATTCACTGTATTTTTCTTTTTTCTTTTTTTTATTGGAAATTTTAATGTACATCTTAATGTGATTGATTTTGACATGCTTTTCATTGTGACATTTCCATATATGCATTTTGATAAACATTATTCATATAGGTTACCCCTTACCCTCCCCTATGCTTCCCCCTCCCACCCTTCCCATCTAAGTTTCCCATCTAAGTCTTCTCTACCTTTTACTTAGTAATATTTTTCTATATGTCCTTGGGTTCCAGTTCTGTTTAAGATAGAAATTTTTCCTGTAGTGGTCTTTGTTTTTATCTTGTTAGAACAATTACATGCGATTTCTAGTCCATTTATATTGACATCATTCTTATCTTCCCACCCTTTTATTATGATCTGACCTTTGAATAGGACTTTTCCTTCCTGTAATTTTGAATCAGCTCCCTCATATGAGTGAGAACATGTGTTGTTTCTCTTTCTGAGCTTGTGTTCATTCACTCAAAATAATTTTCTCTAATTCCATCCATTTTGCTGCAAATGACCTTATTTCATTTTTCTTTATTGCTGAGTAGTATTCCATTGTGTATATGTACCATAGTTTTTTAGTCCATTCTTCTGTTGAAGGGCACTTTGGTTGATTCCATATCCTTGCTATTGTGAAAAGTGCTGCATTGAACATGGACATGCAGGTGTCACTGTGGTATGATGACCCATCTCCCTTTGGGTAAATTCCCAATAGTGTTATAGCTGGGTCAAACATTCACTGTATTTTTCAATCACACCTCGTATGGTAAAGATCAAATGGCATAATGGCACTCAAATATTGGCTCTTCTAACTAGTTTTGTGAGTTTTAGAGATTTGACATTAATTATACATGAAGACCATAAAAATAATACCTAGTTTAGAAAGATGTTGGAAGATTAAAGGAGAGAGTGTATGTTGATTACTTAGCACTCTTGCTGACATTTAGTAAGAGCTTAATGAATTTTAGTTAATGTTATAGTGGTGGTTAATAATGGTAATTGCTGCGCCTGGCTTCTGCAGGCTCTCCGCAGCCTCTAATTCAATATCGCACATCTTCAGCTTCAAATTGACCAAGGTCAGAATATTTACACCAGAGATATTGACAAAGAGTACAAAGCAATTTAATTTTTTTATTTTGTTCTATGTATCTTACTTCTTTTTATTCCTTAGGGAGCCAGTTATTAAACATATACTAGCACCCTATTTGGGAGAAGAACCCAGCAACCCACTCCCAAGAAACAATCAGCCATTGAAAACCCTGTGAACAGCAGAGAAGCACTGACAATAGTGTTTCACCTGTTGTACATAGAGTCGCTATGAGTCAGCTACTGACTCGATGGCACCTAACAACAACAGCACGCTATTAGTTTATCAGTGCTTTGCTTTGATACAGATTATTCTAAAGAGGTCAAAGATAATGCCCTGGGCAAGTGAGTAAGCAGAATGAGATCATTCCTCAAGTGAACTGGCCGGGAAAGGAAATAGGTCTGCCAGGAGGAAGTTAGAGCTGAAAGAATATCCTTAGGTCTCTGAGAGGTTGGGCTCTTTGAGTTGGATCGTGTGGAAATTTGTAATTGTGGCACATACCAATGATCAAGTGAGCTTTCGTAGATGGTGAGACACTAGTGAGTCACAAGCTGAAAACAGCAAGTCACGTTTGACGTGTCAGATTATCAGGTTTTACTTCCTACATCAGCTTCCAGATCCACCATCAGTAAACTATTTCTTGATCCCTCCAATCTTGCTTTGGCTGTGCTGTGGGTTCAGGTGTCCACTCCCAGGGCCTCAGAAGATGGGGACGAGAGTGATAATCACAGAGTTCTCAAAGGGAAGTAAATTTAAGGGGAAATTTTGGGAGTAATCATCCTACACCTCTCCCAATAAGTTCTCTTTCACACACCTGCTCTAGAACCTGCTTTATTCTCACTGATTTTTCTGATCCCATGCCCCTCTGATTTCAGATTGAGGTGTCATTTTGTTTATGTGGTTGCCCTCCTCTCCTAAGTGTATTTCCGGGTCATAATATCTTTCTGTTCCAATTCTTCCTCTGCGAACTGAGAGGGGTGGGTGTGGGGGAACATCTCCTTAATTTGTGCTGTCTCAAATACTTTGTGCAAACTCACCTTTTCCTATTCAAGACCCTTGTGGATGTGGGCTTACCCCACCTTTTCAGATTTGTCCAATATTAAGCCTTCTCAATTACCATGTGAACATCTGAAAGTTGAGTTGCTTGTTTGTGGGACACAACTGGACCTTCTGTGCTCCATGTGGGGTGTTGGGCTCACTTCTGTACTTCAGTGCCCTTCTCTACCTTGTCTGCTTGTCACAGCATCTAAAATTTGTACTAAGCCTTTCCCGGTCCCTTAGTGCCTTTCATCATTTCTCACAGTGAAGCATGCTGCTCTGACTGATCTCCGAAGATCCTTAATATTTTGCACCAATTCTTGGCAATTTTGCCATTGGCTTTGTATTATAGTTACCAGGCATAGATTATATTTAGACATTTGGATAAGACATAGGGCAGTTACGTGGACTCTGGGAAAGGTGGACAGAGTTAAGACCAGGAATAGCACATTTGCCAATTGAGCGTAAACAGATGATCAGCAGAGGAGTGCATTTGCCTGCAGAATGGAGGGGCAGTGGGTGGGCAGACCCCGAATTCAGAGTATGTGCTGTGTTCAGATGAGGTGCAGGCAAGGCTTGGTTACCAGCTGGTCCGAGTGGAGACGGGCTGGGGTGGGCAACCTGCAACACTGAGAGGTCCAATTCTATAATATCCCTTAGGAAGTTGTTGTTGTTGTTAGGTGCCGTCGAGTTGTATCCGACTCATAGCGACGCTCATAGGGTTTTCAATGGCTGATTGTTTTGGGATTGCCTTGGGAGTGGATTGCCAGGTCCTTCTCCCATTGTAGCAGTGCTGGGAATCGAACTCGGGACCTCAGAGACTGCAGAGCGGCGCTCTACCAACTGAGCTAAATCCCAGCCCCCCTGAGGAAGTTAGCGATCATCAGAACAGTAGTCAGGGCAGAGCCCCACCCCAAAGGGGGATGGAAGAGTCAGGCAGAGTTTTTGGGTGGAAATCACAGTGCAGTTCCCACTCCCTCTGTTTGGGCAGCGTGACATCAGAGGCAGGGGATGAAAAAGCTCTGGCCTGTGAGCAAACCTAGCTCTGAGTCTCAGCACAAATGCAGCGGGGCTGAGCTGGATTTGAGAGGCGAACTCAGACTCTACCGGAACAAAGAGGAGCGGAGGGGGGAGCCAGGTCTGCAGCTTTAAAGCATTCCTTGCCTTTTCCAGTACCACTGGGAGACCCTGCGGCGCCCGAGCCCGTGGATGTTTGATCTAAAATAACTGAACTGAGGGCTCTGTGGCAGACCTTAGGCTGTGCAAATTTCTGAGTGGCAGATAATGTGAGGAAAGGGCTGTGAGCCATGCTGTCTGTGTTCTGACCTGTTGTTGGTAGGTGGTGTGGAGTCGGGTCCGACTCATAGGGACCTTGTGTACAACAGAACCAAACACTCCCGATCCTGTGCCAGGCCCAGCACTATATCAGTGCTTCTCTGCCATTCATGTGGGTTTTCAATGGCAGATTGTTTCAGGAGTGGGCTGCCAGGTCCTTCTCCTATTTTTGCAGTGCTGGGGATCAAACCCAGGACTGCAGAGCATGCAGAATATCACTCTACCAACTGAGCTAAACCCCAGTCTCTGAACGTATGGAGAGGGGGAACCTGCCTCCTTCGAAGACATGTCTATTGCTTGAGGTGCCTAAAGGAAACGTCACCTAGAGAAAATGCTAAAAAACATTAGAACTAGATGTAGCATGCCTGCAGCCGGAGCCCTGTGGCATCAGATGCTGTCAGATCTCAGAAGCTAAGCAGAGTCAGCCTGGTTAGTCCTTGGATGGGAGACTGCCTGGGAACACCAGGTGCTGCAGGCTTGGGAGACGGACCCGGCAACCCACTCCCAAAAAACAATCTGCCATTGAAAACCCTATGAACAGCAGAGAAGCACTGACAATAGTGTTTCCCCTGTTGTATGCAGGGTCGCTATGAGTCAGATACTGATTCGATGGCACCTAACAACAACAACAGATGTAGTATAGGGTGTTATGGCAGAACATCTTGGTTGTACAGAAGAGTTCAGCATCCAGGGCCTATGCCTGTTGCCCCTAATGTCACAATAAGGGTATCATTTGGATTAAATAAGATAATCTGTGTAAGTAACAAAAATTTAAAGAATTTAGTAAGCTCCCTGTATAGAGATTGTTTTGACTAGCTTTTTTATTAATAATAAAAATAATACAAAGTGAAACGTCCCTTATTTTATCTTCTGTTCTAAAGGTGGACAATAAGTTTGCTATCAATCATACACATTACATCTATGCTTCAACAAAAATTGAAATTTCAGACTCTTTGAGTTATATTAGGCAACCTATAGGGACTGTGAAAGATGCCAATTATTTATTCCTATTTTTAATAGACACTCATATATAATATTAAAACATGGCATTTATATTGCATATGAATTTTTTCTATTTCATAAAAAGTACAACATTGAAAGGTCATATTGTTTATATCCTTAATAAGTAGAATAAACTAAAATGCCAATCCCAATATTTCATCATGTAACTAAGTTTGCTAGGCTGTCATTCTTAGAATTTAATTTAGAAGGAAAAATCTGCATTTTTTCTTGGCTGCTCCATCATATAAAATTACAAATTCTGACTGTGCAGGAAGTCAGTGTCATGCGGAAGATGTTAGAAAATGGAGGTGTGTTCTTCCAGAAGAGGGGCAACTCTGTGACCAAAACATACATTAAAAAAATAACCCTTTTTCATGTGGACAAGAGTTGGTGTTTATCAGAGCCCAGGGTTTGTCCAAATCTTTGGAATACTGCTCAATTGTAACAAAACCACTAAGTTACGACACTTATATATGAAGAATAGTACCAAAGGCTTTTAATTTATACATAGGCTATGATTTGAAAAACAAAAAGACTGCTGGGCGCAGTGGTGCACGCCTGTAATCCCAGCGGCTTGGGACGTGGAGGCAGGAGGATCACAAGTTCGAGACCAGAGGCAGCCTACGTAATTTAGGGAGACCCTGTCTCAAAAAGTAAAAAAAATGGGCTGAGGGTACAGCTCAGTGGTCCAGCACTTGCAAAGCATGCAGGCGAGAGGCCCTGGGTTCAAGCCCCCCAGTACTGCAGGAAAAAAAAAAAAAAAACCTATCCTCATATTGTATAAAAATACTTTCCTGTTAATAATATCACTTAATTTCAGAGCTCAGCAAAGACTCCAAGAATATGCTTGAGCTGCCTCCAGGATTGTTACTGCTTTCAGGACAATCCTCTGGTGCATAATTTGACCAGAGGTTTTTGCCTCAAAAGCAGACATTGCCTGAGTACACTGGAAGTTTTATGTTGCATGGTCCTATCAAGACTCAGGACAGTGACTGTGTCTCCCTCAATGGGAAAGCATTAATGAAATGGTGGGCTTATAATTCTGAGAGAGCTAATGCTGATTATGGATAGGCTAAGGATCACTGGGCTGGGATGTAGCTCAGTTGGTTGACCGTTGTGCTGTAGTCTCTGAGGTCCCGAGTTCAGTTCCCAGCAGCGCAAAAATGGGAGAAGGACCTAGCAATCCACTCCCAAGGCAAACCCAAAACAGTCAGCCATTGAAAACCCTATGAGGGTCGCTATGAGTCGGATACCGACTCGACAACCTAACAACCTAACAACACCTAACAACAACAAGGATCACTGAGGTATTTGAATGCTTATTTGTAACAGGCATTATGTTGAAGGCTTTTTATGCTGCTGCTGCTGCTGTTAGGTGCTGTCGAGTCTGACTCATGGCGACCCTATGTACAGCAGATCGATACACTTGCCGATTCTCTGCCAGGCACATGATCTTATTTATGTTTAAGCCCATTGTTGCAGACACTGTGTCAATCCATCTGGTGGAGGGTTTTCCTCTTTTGTGTTGACCTGCCACTCTCCCAAACATGATGTCTTTCTCTAGGGATTGATCTCTCCTGACTAGATGTCCGAAATATGTAAGACGCAGTCTGGCCATTCTTGCTTCCAAGGAGCACTCTGGTTGCACTACTTCTAGGGCAGATCTGTTGGTTCTTTTGGCAGTCCATGGTATGTTCAATAGACGTCTCCAGCACCACAATTCAAAAGCATCCATTCTTTTCCTGTCTCTCTTGTTCAATGTCTGGCTTTTTATGCATCACTCCCTTTATTAAAAACCTTACAGTCTCTTATTTGGTGAGAAGTAGTATGAATATTTTTTAACCTCTAGCAAGTGCCTGGGCTGGGATTTAGCTCAGTTGGTAGAGCTCTGCGCTGCAGTCTCTGGGGTCCCGAGTTCAATTCCCAGCACCGCTAAAATGGGAGAAGGACCTGGCAATCCACTCCCAAGGCAATCCTGAAACAGTCAGCCATTGAAAACCATATGAGGGTCACTATGAGTCGGATACTGACTAGAGGCACCTAACAACGATGACGAGCAAGTGCCCATGTACCCTACAGCATGGCAGGAGGGAGGGTGCACATTCTAGTGCCAGTCAGCCGTCTCAGTCCCTAGAGTTTAGGGGAAGTCACATTCCCCATCCATGGAGGTTAAGTACCATTCTTTACCCATCGTTAGGGCCCTGGACCCTTCAGAGCTTGGCAGGATTATGCAGTGCTGCCTGGTGTGTGTCTTTTTCAATGCCCTCTCCTTTCAGATGTGCTTATGTTTGCTTCAGTTACAATTAACACAGAGGCAGGTTTGTGTATCCTAAGGAAGACGAAGGTGCGTCTGACTCATGCCGTGGTATTTTCCGTCGCATCAGATGGTTGTGAAAGCTGGACATTGAATAAGGGAGACAGGAGAAGAATTGATGCTTTTGAATTATGGTCCCTCTTTAGACAGTTATTGAATATACCATGGACTGCCAAAAGAACCAACAGATCTGTCCTAGAAGGAGTGCAACCAGAGTGCTCCTTGAAGCAAGGATGGCTAGATTATGTCCTACATATTTTGGACATGTAATCAGGAGGGACCAATCCCTGGAGAAGGACATCATGTTTGGGAGAGTGGCAGGTCAGCACAAAAGAGGAAAACCTTCCACCACATGGATTGACATAGAGTCTGCAACAATGGGCTTAAACATAAGTAAGATCGTGTGCCTGGCACAGAATGGGGAAGTGTTTCGATCTGCTGTACATACGGTTGCTAGGAGTCAGACTCGACTTGATTGCACCTAACACCACCACCATCAACAAGGAAGATTTTATGTGGTGTATAGAAATGGTAGGAGGCTGGGCTTTAGCTCAATTGGTAGAGTGCCACTCTGTGCTCCCTGAGGCCCAGAGTTCCACATCTCGCACAACAAAAATGGGAGAAGGATGTGGCAATCTACCCCCAAAGCAATCCCCAATCAGCCTTAGAAAACACTATGAATAGCAGAGAAGCACTGACAGTGCCAGACATGACTCTTCACGCCCTTTTCCTATGGAGTTATCTTTTGCCTTTGCCCTTTTTATTTTATTTATTTATTTTTATTTTTTTGTGGTATTGGGGGTTGAACCCAGGGCCTTGTGCTTGCATGCTCTGCAAGTGCTGGACCACTGAGCTGCACCCCCAGCCCCCTTTTTTTTTTTGACTTTTTTACTTTTTGAGACAGAGTCTTGCTAAGTTATGCAGACTGCCTCTGGTCTTGAACTTGCGATCCTCCTGCCTCTGCCTCCCGAGCCGCTGGGATTATAGGCGTGTGCCACTGTGCCTGGCTCCCCCCCCCTTTTTTTAAATGTACTCATGATTCTTCATCATTAAGTATTAACCTTGTAGAGTCGGCAGATACTGTTTTTCTAATTCTATGTCTACTTTGTGCTAAGAATTTACATTTTTCATTTGTGAGTATGACTCTTCCAAATGTGAGTGTTGAGATGAATCCATACTCCTTCTGTTGCTTTGCTCGGGTGAGTTTCATTATGTTTTTAAAGCCAAACTCTCTGCATTGGATTTATCACCACAGAATGATTCACCTCACATCTCCTAAGTATCAGGATATTAGCCTGCAACTATGGTGCCACTATCATGCCCTGAAGAACTAACCATAATTCTAGAACATCATAAAATGGCTAGTCCATATATAATTTTTTCACATTGCTCCAAAATTTTGGTTTTATTTCCCACCTCCCAAATTAGGATGCAATCAAAGTTTTTGTCTATTTTTTATTCTCAAATACTTTTTAAAAATTACAGTAATTTCCTGCACTTTAAATTTCGCACTCAATTATGATATAGACTTATATTCTAGGCTGGCATCACATGTTTTTCCCCATAATCATTAAGCTGAGTCCTCTCCTCTCCTCTTGTCTCATTTCCTCTCTTTTTCTTTTCTTTTCTTTTCTTTTCTTTTCTTTTCTCTTTTCTTTAGTATTGGAGGAGGGTGTTGAACCCAGGGCCTCTCACATGCTGCGTAAGCACTTTACCGCTGAACTGTACCTCTAGCCACTTCTTAAATTTTTTTTTTTATTTTGTGACAGCGTCTCGCTAAGTTCCGCAGGCTGCCTCTGGCTTTCAGCTTGTGATCCTCCTGCCTCAGCCTCTTGAGTAGCTGGGATTACAGGTGTGCACCATGGCACCTGGCTTTCTGTTCTCTTTTTAGAAATGGTTTTGCAATCCTGCGTTTGAAGCACATTTCTATGCATTTTTGCTAATGCATCTAACACCAGCATCTCATGACCTGTATTTGAACATTCAAATTATAATTCGCAAAGCTTAAATCCACTTTCCCTAATCAAACAGCATGGGAGCACTGGCATTACCTCCTATTCACGATTTGGGTGCCCCGTGTGTACATAAAGCCTCGGTGATTTCCAATCTTCCTCTGGGATTCACCAAACAAATTTTCAATATTTAGATATTTTATCCGACATTTCATTTGGTTTGTAGAGGGTAAATTTGCTTGACTCACCATCAAAATTGGATGTTTTTGTGCAGAATTCTCCTTTCAATTCTATTAAACAAGATTTCTGAATAAGGAGTAGATACACATTCATAAGCCTGCAGTGGGACCACTGTGGCGTCTGATCCCATCAGATCTTGGAAGCTAAGCAAGGTCAGGCCTGGTTAGTATTTGGATGGGAGACCGCCTGGGAACACCAGGTGCTGTTGGCTGGGAGAAGGACCCGGCAACGCACTTTGAAAAAATGATCAGCCATTGAAAACCCTATGAATAGCAGAGAAGCCATAACAATACTGTTTTGCCTGTTGTACTTAGGGTCGTTATGAGTTGGATACCAACTCGGTGACACCTAACAACAACAACATAGTTTCATAAAACAGTATTTTTAAGTGAAAAGAGAACTTCATGGATAATCTGTTAGGCAACAAAAGCATCAATTTCACAGATGCTTAAATGTCAATGACAAAAGAGATTATGGAAAATGAGGGTTTTATCTCTTTGATTTGAATCTTATTTACATCTAGGAATTTAGGCTATATGGGATTTAGTGTTTGAATTTTCATGTCTATGGGAGTAATACGCATGTATAGAGGCATTCAAACAAGTTTGCTAAATTCTGGTAATTCTAGCAGGGCATGGGGGCACATGCCTCTCATCCCAGCTACTTGGGAGGCTGAGGTAGAGAGATCACAAAGTTGTGGCCAGAGGTAGCCTGTGTGAAGTAGTGAGGCTCTCTCTCAAAATAGAAAATACAAAAAGCGTTGGGAGTGTGGCTCCGTGGTAGAGCACTTGACTAGCAAGTGTGAGGTCCTCCAGCACTGCTGAAATAAAATAAAAAGAAGATGAATTCTGGTCATCCTGATTCTCACGAATTTTAAATACTCTCCGTCATTGGAATTTTATCCAAAATTTTGATAAACTTCCTCTTGAGTAAGAAGTTGCTGTAGAAAACTTAGCCTGCAGCCATAGCCCTGTGGCCTCCGATCCCCCCAGATCTCAGAAGCTAAGCAGGGTCAGGTCTGGTTAGTCCTTAGATGGGAGACCGCCTGGCTGGGAACACCAGGTGCTGTAGGCTTGGGAGAAGGACCTGGAAACCCACTCCCAAAAATCAATCCGCCATTGAAAACCCTATGAACAGCAGAGAAGCACTGACAATAGTGTTTCACCTGTTGTATGTAGGGTCGCTATGAGTCAGATACCGACTTGACAGCACCTAACAATAGAAAACTTGTCCTAGACTCTGCATTATTTATATATTGTTGTTGTTGTTGATAGATGCTGTTGAGTTGGGTCCCACTCATAGTATTACTTATAGGGTTTTCAACGGTTGGGTGTCTCAGCATCTTGGCATTGCTTCAGGAGTGGATTGCATATACCGTTCTGTAATTACCCTGCATGGACTGTTTTTTTTTTTTTTAATGTTTTAGAAGAAAATAATGATCTTAGGGGTGTATCTTAGTGATAGGGTGCTTGGGCAAGGTCTTGGGTTGTTTGATCCCCAACGGCAAAGGTGGAGGGAGCAGGGTAAGAGAGAGAGAAGGAGGGGTTGAAGGGAGAGGGAGAGGTAGGTGTGGATGTGCATGTGTGGACAACACAGTAATCCTAGTGAAGATGTACTGCTGAGAGAAACTCATGTTCAAATTAGTTTACCTTTGCTTTCTTCTGGGGAAGGGCGGCTGGTTCTCACTATGTAGCCCAGGCTGGTCTCACCTTGGGATCTTCCTGCCTCAGCCTCTTGAATGCTGGGATTCTGGGCATGCCCACCATACCCGGCTCTGCTAGGTTTTCATTCGTTCACTTTCTCAGAAGACTGGTGGTTTGCGCTTGGTTTTACCCCCAGAGGTGTATGAGTGGGAAGCTGGGTCCCCAGTATGGCGGTGTTAGAACCTTTAAGAGTTGATGTCTAATGAAAGGTAGTGAGATCATCGGGGCAGCGCACTCCTGGATGGATTGGTGCTGTCTCTCAGGAGTGGGGCTGACCCGGAGTGGAGTCGTTTCCATGGGAACAGGTTGTTATAAAAATTCCAAGCCTGGCTTCTTGCGCGCTCTCGCTTCCTTGCTCCACCCTTGGCCCTCTGCTCGTGGCGGGTTCTCCTTACGCTTCTCTGCTGTGTGGACGCAGCCCGAGAGCCTGCCACGCTGGCGGTATGCACCGTGTCGACCCCTCAGCTGTCAAAGTTGTGAGGCAAATAAGTGACTTTGTCTTATAAGTTATCTGGCCTTAAGCATTTTGTCATGCCAACAGAAAATGAAGTAAGATCCACACAGATAGGTTCCTTTTATAATTTTGTGCATCTCCAAGCTCACACCCCTCTGTTAAAAGAAGATTTAGCAAATATTTTACATCCTTTTTACTTTCAAATCCACTGCCTTCTAAATAAGCACTGGGCAGGAGAATGTAAATTATATTCTAGGTCAACAAAAATGAAAGAATGTATCTTGGGGAGATGTGAAGAATCCATCCCAAACACTGAATATATGAAAGGGCAATTTTGTTGCAACCGCTCGGAAGAATAATTTTGGGAAAGAACACCATGAGACATACATAAAAAGATTATTTCCTCTAAGGGACTAGATGAGGTAAAAAATAAAATAAAAACTAGAGTAGCTAAAGTAAATAGTACAGGAGCCAGTCCATGAAAGTGACAAATAACTTCAAGTATGGGAAACTTAATGTGTGGAAGGGAAATAAAACAAACAAATAAAAAGAACAGGAATAACGTGGATGAAAACTACCCACGTGCTTCAGTTACTCAAGTGGCTGTGCCTTGCCTGACCATCAGTGTGGTTCCCAAATTGAACTCCCAATCCCCCACACAGTGGATGGATAAGCCCCTGAGGGAATCACCAGTCATGAAAATGGTACTGTATTTAAGTTCGGAAGGTAAGAAAAGGAAGACCTAAAAGCCCTCTTCACGTCCTGTCATCCAACTCAAAAATTTATTTCTCAAACACAAACCTTCCCAAGCAGTCATTACCATCTTCCTTGTAGTTTTGAAGACAGCATTTCAAAATTAGCATTTCCATTCTTCGATGTTATTGTAAGGTAGGAAGTTCAATTCTGCCCCAAAGAGACAGATGTTTAAGCATATAGGAAGAATTTTATACATGTCGCATATTTTTTTCAGAGAGCTTAAAATGGCATGGAATCATTCCAAGCTATTCAAATATTTATTTCGTGTAAAGAAGTAAACCATGGCTATTGAAATTAAAATAATCTTCTCCTGTCTGCAGCCATAGGACCCTGGCATCCGATTCCACCTGATCTCGGATGTTAAGCAGAATGGGCCTGGTTAGTCATTGGGTGGGAGACCATCTGGGAATACCAGGTGCTGCAGGGTAGGGAGAAGCACCTGGCAACCCACTCCAGAAATAATCAGCCATCGAAAACCCTATAAATAGCAGAAAATCACTGACATAGTCCTGGGCATGGCCAAGTGTTGGGGAGTGTTTCATTCTTTTGGACATAGGGTCACTGTAAATTGGACCGGACTTGATGGCACCTAACAACAACAACAATAATCTTCTCCTACTCAGAACATGGCCAGATTCTCCTTTTATACCTTATAAGAATGAATGAAAATATATTTATTAATGAATAAGGGTATTAATGAATGAGAGAATTAATTGATAGTGATACTAAGTCAGTGGAACCAATTTATGAGTGATTAGGTTCAACATCCTATGATTCATCATTAGATTATATAGCTAATGTGAATTATGTACACATTAATGTCTAAGAAATTAGACTATAATATCATTATCATATACACAGCACTAAACGTTCTCTATTCCTCTCGAGGGTATTTCAGTCACCACACTGTTCATACTTATAAATTCTCATGCTGTACTATTTAAGTTTTCAGCTTAACTTTGCCTCTCCCTCTTAATTTACTGGCAGACCTTAGTGTGATTTAAAACCATGAGTTTTCAAGTTGATCTGGTTAGAAAAGTACAATTTATTTGAAAATTAAGCCCAAAATGAAAAAAATATTTTCTAAAATTGGTCTTGAACTTGTATCAAACTTCAGAAGAAAGGATTATGTGAATCTTTTACCATAGTGTTGATACACTGTTTATGATAACCGTGGTCACAAATGCTAAGAGTAAATGCTTCAGCCATCAAAGAATGAATGGCTCTAATTCCACGTGGAAATTTATAGTTATACTCTGTACTATTTTTTTCCAATCCATAATTGTCATTCATTTAAAAGGTGTTTACTGAAGACATCTACTGTACTCTAAACTTTGTTGGACAGCAGAGGTACGAAGGGGTTGGGGTTTAGCTCAGTGGGTAGAGCGCTGCTCCACACTCTGAGGCCCTGGGTTCGATCCCCAGCACCACAAAAATGGGAGAAGGATGTGACAATCCACTCCCGAAGCAATCCCCAAACAGCCACTGAAAACTATGAGGGTCGCTGTGAGTCGGATCCAATTTGACGGCACCTAACAACAACAACCACAGCAACAACAACAACAACAACAACAAAGAACAGAGCTGGAAAAGTGAGAAAACTCAGGGGATTTGCGAGGTCTGTGACATGGTGGTAGTGCTTTGATTCTGACTGTATCCGTGCGATGTACTGTGAGAACACAGGGGAGGGCCTCGCTCAGAGTTGACAAGGGTTTTGAAGAATGAGTGGTACCTCCACTGGGACTAAAATATCTCTTCCCTGTGTACCTATGTGTAGACTAGGTCACGTTCTGCAATGCGTGTGTGTGTGTGTGTGCGGGTGAAAATATCTGCTGTAAGCCAGTGGGTATACATTACAATTTTAAAATAAAAAGCTCTATTAGAATTCTATTATAATCCCATTATAATTCTAAAATCAAAAGCTAGAAGTAAAACTCATCTGGGAAGGAAAGCAGAGCCAATTGTGCAATATTTATGATGACACCAGTGGGCTGAGATTGACTGTGGGCAATGTTATTACGTAGACTACTTAGATATGCTAACCCTGATCGTTAAATATTAATGGTAAAAATTAGAATTTCATAGCAAGGTTATTCATTACTCATCATTAGCATGACTATTGAGTTCAGTGAAATTCTTTTTGTTTTGCTTGTGGGTTTTTTTGTTTTCACTTGGACAATTAATTTCACGGTGCATTTGTTTGGGATCTTGGATAATGCGCTTTCAGTTTATCACGCTATGCAATAGGAAGAAGCATAAGCCAAATTTGTCTTTGGAGCTAGGACATTTCTGCATACTAAAGCAGTATGCGTTAGGATTTCATAGTCAGCATTGAGCTGTGAAGAAGAAAATATACATGAGACCTAATGATGCTCTTACTCTTTAATGGTCTGTTGTTTTGGGTGCCATGGAGTTGGGTCCAGCTCATAGCGACCCTGTGCACAACAGAACAAAACACTACCAGGCACTGTGCACACGATCTTTTTGTGTTTGAGCCCATTGTTGCAGACATTGTGTTTCTTCCCATTTTGAGTTCTGCCACATCAGCAAAAGGAGGTCCCAGCGGCTTTACTCCATTCTAGTCAAGCAGGTCAACTCCGCTTTGAGGAGGCAACTCTTCCCCCCTCGTTCCTCGTATGTCTTCCAGCCTGGGAGGTTCATTTTCTAGCATTATATTTGACAGTGCTTCCCTGTTATTCATAGGGTTTTCGGTGGCTAATTGTTTCGAGAGTGGGCTGCTGGGTCTTTCTCTCTAGTCTGTCTCAGGCTAGAAGTTCAGCTGAAACCTGTCCCCCAAGGGTGGCCCTGCTGGCATCTGAGATGCCGGTAGCATAGCTTTCAGCATCACAGCAACATGCAAGCCCCCACCGCACAACAAGCGGACAGACACATGGGGGGCTTACTGGTATAGAATCCAATTCTTTATAATTTTGTTTATTCATTTCAAAGGTTTCCCTAAATACTGGGTTCAACATGTTATGGCAGGTAAATAGACAGATCCACACAAGTTTTGGTAAACATGTCAGGATTCTCCAGTTTGCCAAAACTGCATTGTAAGTCTAGTGGCAAATACAGTGAGCACATCCCTTGGTGATACCTCTTCTTTTTTGTTTGATTTTGGACGCAAGATGAAAAATAAGACTTCAAGTAACAGATCTCATCAGAGGTCACCTGGCTTTCTTCACAACCAGAATGTACTTACTGAAAGGGTACCTGCTGTGACACAGGACATAGACAGTCCATAGTAAATTGCTGTAAAATAATTGCTGTCAGCACAGTTCCGCTGGATGACTTTTGTCAAAATCAGAGTTTGTTATTTTTTAAAAAATCAATTCAGGAATGTTAAATGTCCTGACATTCTTACTAATGAAAATAAACAGCCAAGAAATGTTTGTTTGCAATTCCTGTGTTTGCTGACCAAGAAAGGTCATGCATCTCTTTTCACATATTCATTGCCTGGGTTTCTGTTCTCTCCCAGAAAAAAATTATCCTCAGAACACATGGCTAATGCATTAAAGTGTTATGAGACATTATAAATATGTCAGCGTATTGACGGCGCTCTACTTACGAGATTTTGAATTTGTTATCAAATATAAATTTCCCTCTGCTTGCAATGATTTTATGGTTTTTTAGCTGGTGGAAAACTCATTGTTTATTGAAATTAAATTACTAAAGGCTGTTGTGACTTGTCCTGGGTCACCAAGCTAATGAATAGTAAACAGCAGGAGATGTTCCCAGCACTCTTGAATGTTTATTAAGTGCTCTCTGTGTGCTGAACCTAAAACATAGTAACAGTTCATTTGTTACCAAAGCTGCTGTT